>JAPPVO010000003.1:45767966-45831876 GCA_030407325.1 Camellia japonica | reverse complement strand
CACATGTCGAGAGATCACTGGGTGTAGATCTGGGGCGCAGAGGGTATATAAGCATGTCTACGCCCCCCATACGAGGACGAACATTTTTGTAAGAAACACTTACACTCAACTCTCTCTCCTCTCTCTCTCTCTATCCCCAGGTGTGTGCTAACTTGATCGTCGGAGGGGTTTTCCGGCCACACACCGCCGGGTAGCTCACCGCCTTTGTGCACGCAGGTGATCGGACAGAAACGGAGCTTGGAAGAAAGGAGTACGGGCTTGCCTGAATATTTGCTCCCCGTACAGTTTCGTAGTCGTTTTCGTGGACGACATTCTGATTTATTCACCTTCTGAGGAGGAGCACGAGGAACACTTAAGAGTGGTGCTTGAGTTGCTTAGAGCCTATAGTGTAACAACCCTCATCACTGATCACTGATTACCTACCGATTACTGCTAAATTGAGACTGATTAAGATTGATAATTGAATTGATTGAAATACTGGACTGACTGACTGGAATCTGAAACTGAATTGATTAAGTATATCTGTCATATTGCATTTCTATCTGTTGCCTGTTTGATTATCTGTTCATGTTTTTATGTTTGAACTGCAAATTGAAGGCCTTATCGGCGGCCGAACCACAAATTGATTAATGTTTTATGACCATCATAATTTATGTGATTTTATGGCATATTCAGTTAAAAAGTGATTTGGTATGATTAAATTAGATTAAAATAAGTTAAATTGCATTGTTGCACTTATTTACATTTTTGCCACATTAGTGGCCCACTCAATATAACATAATTGAGCCTTATTACACTTGCACAACACATTTCATCAGCCTTGTTGGGTGTCCTAGCCGACCAAGAGTGAGAGATAGGAGAGTTGTGCTTTCAACATAGAGAATTGGCTTGAATCTTGAGGAATTGAAGTGTAAATTGGCAAATTGAACCTCTAGACTTGTCATTAAGGAACCTAGGTATGAATTTCATCCTCTAAATTGTACATTTAAGCTCTATCTAGCATGGATCATGATAGTTTAATGAGCTAAGTCAAGAATTGGCCTTGTAGTGTTGGATTAAAGCTTGTATCATGCATGTATGTGTTTATCCTTGCATTTTGATGTTGATTTCATGGCAATTGGTGCATGCATGTTCATAATAGTGTGATAGTCCATGATTTCATCCTATTTTGAAAAGAATTGGCTCATTTGAGCTAGCATTGAAGCTTTGAATTGGTTTAAATCCATGCATGTTCCATGTTCATCGTGTTCATGAAATTTGGTTTGAAATTAGATTTAATTGAAACACCCTTGGGCTTTGATTTATCAAATTGATCTTTGAAACATGTAATATTATGGGTTTTGAAGTGTTTTCCAGAAAATTAGCCCAAGAGGATTGAATTTGATGCATTAAAACTTGGTTTTGAGCTTGAGGTTCAAATCTGGAATTTCCAGATTTTGGACCCACGCTCGAGCGAGGAACTCCACGCTCGAGCGTACACTCTGTGATCATGCTTTCCGCTCGAGCGAGTAAAGTGACGCTCGAGCGTGAAATGCGTGCATCCAGTACTTTGCATGGGCTTACAGTCCGCTCGAGCAAGAGAATTCACGCTCGAGCGAGGACTTGTGTCTCACGCTCGAGCGAGGGTCGAGCGCCCGTCGAGCGTGGATTTTGAGCATCCAGTATTTTCACTGTAGCTTACAGTTCGCTCGAGCGACGAAAGTCACGCTCGAGCGGAGCTCCTTTGTCTGCATGTCCGCTCGAGCGTAGAAAGCCACGCTCGAGCGAGACCCCTGTTTTCTGAAAATTCTGAAAAATGCTTTTAAGTGCATCTTTGCATCCTCATTCCATCCTAGGCATTCTTAGGCCTAGTTTAAGGCATCTTAATGAGGATATAGATGTAGAACACACCGAGGCAATTAGGGATTAAGTTATTATCTTTCCCAACTGTGTAGCTTAGTGTGTGTTCGTTCTGTAAACTGTGTAGGGTTGACGACTGGAGACGCGCTCTAGCTTTACTGTAGCCCAGAACTCTGTGAGTAACGATTGTGTAAAGATATGTTCAACTGTGAATATTTCTGACTGTTTAACTGAACTGTTTTCTGAACTGATACTGCTAATTGAATGAATGTATGTCCTATATTCTGAACTGTATTGTGGCATCCTTAGCAACTACTGTTTATTGTTACTGTTACAGAGATCTCTGTCGGTTCCCTTGTTGGAACCACTACTGTTTACTGATTGATGGCCATCATTGACTGTTCGGTCTTTCAAGACCTACTGTACTGTTCGGTCTTTTTAGACCTACTGTTTACTGTACTGCTATGCTAATGGATGTACCACATATGACTGTTTACTGCACTGAACAACTGATATACTGATTGAAACAACTGTTTTCAATACTGAAGGACATTCATTCTAAACCCCTTTACGCATTATGTTATTCACTGGGCTTTAGCTCACTGCTCATATATATATGTAGGTGTACAGGCACCAGACCGCGGCTAGGAGCGTCGGGGTAAACTCCAGTTTTGTCAAGCCAACCACTATGCCTCACTGCGAGGTTCCGAGCCTGTCTAGCAAAGGCTATGGGGTGTTTTAGTTTTCCTCCTTCTGTTCTGTTTTGTAATGACTGTATAGACTGTTACTGTACTGTTTAATAGGGATTAGGTCCCTGTTCTGAATGGTTGTAAATATTGTACATACTGTTTTGTCACTGACTGCATATATGTATGAAAAATCTTTTTTTATACAGACTGTCACAGCTCATTGGACATTGTTTATTTACTGTATTGGCTTCCGCCAGGCCCCTGTACTCTGTATTACTGTATTATTGTTAAGCAGGCCTTCGGTAATCTCGGATTACTAGCCGGTTACGGTGCTAAACCCATAAGGGCGGGTTTGGGTCGTGACAGAGTGGTATCAGAGCGATACTTACCACGAGTTATACCGCACACACGTGTCCAAATGAGCTATAGGATGTCCAAGAAAAGTGATTAGGGCATTACATGAGCACGATAAGTGTGTGTGGCTATGACATGACTGAATATATTTTAATGTGATA
This sequence comes from Camellia japonica, assembly GCA_030407325.1. Classification (NCBI taxonomy): domain Eukaryota; kingdom Viridiplantae; phylum Streptophyta; class Magnoliopsida; order Ericales; family Theaceae; genus Camellia; species Camellia japonica. Next base: position 45,828,833 of record JAPPVO010000003.1, on the reverse strand, counting down.
AACTGTTTAAGTATGCAACTGCTTATGTTGATAACTGTTATAACTGCCTATAGTGAAATGGATAATGCAAGAACTGCAAATGAATCTGAATCATCATCCTCTGAGGCAAGAATGGCAAGACTGGAAATAATGATGGAATTAATAACTGAAAGACTAGAGCAACAACAGAACCAACGGCCCCCACCTCCTCCTCTGGTACAGCCAGAACAGAATGTCAATGTTAATGATGGGGACATAATTGCTCTCACCCATAAGTTCAGCAAGATGAAACCGCCATCCTTTCAGGGAGGCCTTGAGCCGTTAAAGGCTGAAGCTTGGGTTCTTGAGACAGAGAAATTGTTTGAGGTTTTTCCGTGCTCTGAAGCACATAAAGTACTGTTGGCCACCTTCACCTTGCAAGAAGAGGCTAGAAGGTGGTAGATGCTTATCCGTGATGACAACACTGTAATGACTTGGGCTCAATTCAAAGGAGCCTTCTTTGAAAAGTACTTCCCTCAGTGTGTCAGGGACAGAAAGGTGACTGAATTTGAACAGCTGAGACAGGGCACAATGTCCGTTGCTGAATATGAAACAAAGTTCACCGAGCTTGCTAGATATGCACCACACATGGTGGACACTGATTACAAGAAGGCCAGAAAGTTTGAAGGCGGCCTTAATGTTGCAATACTCGACAGAATAAATGTCCTGAAATTACCGAATTATGTGAATGTTCTTGACCGAGCTTTGATGGCTGAATCGAACATCAAGGCACTGAAAACTGAAACACCAGCGTCTGAATGGCGTGGTAAAAGGCAGGTGTAGACGTCCCTGAACGTCCCGGGAGGGAAATCCTGTTTTGTTCATTGGGCTCACTACAGTTCAGGACTCAATGTCACGGTCCTGTATCTAATCTCACAGAGTGCAATGCAAGACCGATGAATCATCAAAGAGTCCAAATCCGGCAAATCGTTTTTGAAAACAGATTTTTTTGAAAGAAGTGCCAAACATGGATTGCTTTGCCAGAACAGAGTCGCCACCTAAATATTTTGTTTTGGGGGAATTTAGGAAACCCTGACTCGTTGCCTAAGGCCACTTGTCCGTTATCACCAAAGTTGCCTCAGCTTGGGAACTTGGGTACGATTGGGGAAGGTCACTTCGTGAGCACCCCCGCTCGCCCGATCAAAGATCGACCTCTACTAACCATGATATCGAGTTTTGAAAACATTATGTGCTCTTATTCTGGTTATTAGCCTAGAATTACTATGTGATGCACACAGCATACAAGTATAGATTGGATCGCCTGAATTGGAACAACACATCTCATGTTTGTTTTGAAAACGGTTTGCTACTCGCAAGTAGGCTAAAATGTGGATTTGCCACCCTCAGGTGGGCTTAGAAAACGAGATGATTTGCCACTCTCAAGTGGGCTTAAAACTCACAGTCGATGCATTATTCCAATTCAAATAACCCAACCTTCACCCACAGGCATTTAGGCAGTTATATCACATAAGCAAGTAGCCTCATGGTAAGCATGCTATCATGGCAGTCACTCACACGCATGCAAGGATGCTAAAGCATAAGCACTTACCGAGTACTCCAAGCCAAAACAGAAGCTATGTTAGAAACCCATGCATGATCCAAAATATAACAGAAATGCCTAATACAACACATGCAAAAATGCAACTAAGATAAGCTCGTTATTCTAAGATGGCATATGATAATGCTGCAGCTAACAGTATTCACCTCGGAATTGAATACAATGCAGTTAGTATGATGCGCCGAGCCCGGTGCATGCAATACATGAATAATGAATGCAAACATGCAAGCATAAGTATGCTATTTGAAACATGCCCTAAACTAACCATCATAAGCTGGTAAATAAAAGGGAGAAAGACGTGGGGTTGGAAGAATACATCACACACACGAACACTTATTACAAAGTTCGCCCTCATCGCGGAGGGTCCGAATAAATAATACAAGCCGCCTAATTAACTAACTTACGAGCTAATTAATTATTACAAAACCGAATTAATAACTAGCTACAACTAATTATTACAACTACTAACTAAAAAGTAAGCAGTAAATGAATGCTATTCCAGCTCTGTTTGGAGAAGAGGAAGGTATGCATGCTCGCTTCGTTCTTCGGCTCGAATACCTTCCGGTTGCTCTTTAGAGGCTCTGTTTGCAGGGTGTCTTCCATGTTTGTTGTTGGAACTTACCAAAACATGCTGGAGAGTTCACCAGTGGCCTGCCGGCCATGAAAGGAGAACTGCGGCCAACACAGAGAAACTACCGGCCAATGATGAGAAGCTTCCGGCACATCAGTGGTGCACTGCCGACCACTGGTGTGCTGTGACACCAAGCTGCAACAAAAGCACAAAATAGAAAATGGAGGTCTCCCAAGGGCATGTATGCACCATACCACCCCAAATCACCTCAAAACATCAAGGGAGAGGCCTAGTCGGATTCATGACATCAATCACGCATCCCGATGCATTGGCCAAGGATCCAACTTGTGCAATCGATATCAAAATGGATGCCCACATAAAGCAAGTAAAGCCTAGAACTCTATCATGAATCATCAAGAGCTTCGGCGACCGAGAATTGAGACACGTTCCATCACTCGGAGATGAAACGCCCCTCGTTCCTCGTGCTTGGATTAACACTTAATCCAAACAATGCAACACATAAGCATGGCAAACATGCAATACGACTTAATGTGCGAACATGCAACTAGTTCAAGCATACAACAAGCATACAATCATGATGTGAGGCAACAACCTTGGACAACATGAACATGACAAAATGCAGTATGAACATGCAAACATGCAAGGCTAGCATGCGACAACATGCAAGGATCGAGCAAGCATAGAACAATATGCAAGACAGTCATGCGACAACATGCAAAGGCAGACTTAAACTAATGTGGACAGCTCTCAACTAATCCCAAATCTGTGGCCAAGAGTGATGGATTGATGGCAGAAAAGCATGAAATGACAAGGCAAACATGTATGCCAAGCGGCTCAAGTATTAAGTCACAAAGAGGACAACTCTTAAGCACACTTAAGGAGCAGAAAACGGATGTATGACAATGAGGTAAACTCTGAAATCTCATGTAAAGTGATGCCAAATCAAATTAACAATGCAAGCATAGCATATTATGATGTTCAAAGCTCAAAGTAATCGAAGGGGACTTAAGGCCATGGCATACAAGGCAAACCCCAAGGGGCTGAGGAGAACCTAAAATAGTCCTAAAGTAGGTCCAAACAAGACCAAAACTAAGCTCAAAGCTAGCCAACATAAGCTAGGAACACAAAGCCAAAAACATGAAGCATGCAAGGCTTAAAAGAGGCAATGAACTACATCTATTGAAACCAATCATGGCATGACTTAGAACAACAAAAATAGAGTTACATCATGGTATAATAAGACCTAAAATGCACTAAAATGATGAGCCAAGGCTTGTGTCCATGGCATACACAAAAGTCAATTCTTGAGGCATAAAGCACAAGCTCTACAAAGCATTCAGGCATGCCAAATGCAAGTGTATGACAACATTTCATGGACTGAAATAGCATATGGAATGAGGGCAAAGCATGCAAACATCACATGTATGGCATGTAGGGACTCAAACCCAAGACTAGCCTAAGCATTTTGCACTATAGCTATACAAAGCACAAGTGATATGGCCATGGAAGCCCAAAACAGTCCAAGGACAGCCCAAAATAAGCATAAAATCATGTTTAGCGAAGCCAAAATATCTAGTATGATTGGTCAAAACATCATGCACAAAAGGGCTAGTAAATAAGATTTTTCTACACCTATATGGAGCATGCAAAGGATGATCAACCAATTATGGATAAGGTTATAACATGCCAATGATGACCAAATACATGCTGAAATGTAAACCAAACAGCTAGCATGACATGCAAAGCATGGAACATATGAGCTAGTTTAGGGGATTTGCACTACAAGTGTATCATGCAAGCATGGAGTGACAAAACCAACCCAAAACATATTCATGGCATGATAAAACATCACCAAAAACCCACTGAAATGGGCTCAACACAAGCTAAGCACACATGCTACTTTGATGAGCTATGAATTGAGTTATACTACACATACTAGGTGGCATGCAAAATATGACCAAACCAGCCATGGACAGGCCAAGGCAGGTCCTAAAAGTCACAAAAATAGGCCTGAACCAAACCTCAAAAATGCATAGAGGGATGGTCCTTTGGAAGGCCAAAATGCAAGCAAAGAGGAATTAAAAGAGAGGGGGCCACCCCCTCTGATTGAGGACCTCAAAACCACATCTTTACCACTGAAAATCCACTAGATTTCAGTGGTGTGGAGCCAAACCAGGGCTAGCTCGGAGGCCTCAAGGAATGCTTGAACAAAGCCAAACAAAGCATGCAAGGGGTTGCACACCCCTACAGCAAAAAGGCTTAAACAAACTCAAAAGCACTTAAATACAAGACTTTTTCGCAGTTATAAGAAGGGGGCTTTCAAGCCGTGGGCCTTTAAATTGGCCACCGATGTGCCCCTGCCGGCCATCGGTGGCAGATTCGGGCAAAGGGGGCTTTCAAGCCGTGGGCCTTTAAATTGGCTCAAAACCAACCCATTTCTTCACAAACCCTTCCATAGGAATCAATTTTCTTCCTTCCTAGGTGTGCCCTCTCTCTAGATTTGCGCATTCTACGCATTTCCCAACACCCTATTCAACCTTGCATCACTAAGGATTCTTGGTTTTCTTCTATTTGAACCGATTAGAAATTGCATCTGAGGCTTCTTTCATCATTTTCCCCGCATTCAAGGATCATTTCCCCCGATCTTCTCTCGAGGTTAGTTCACTTTCCTGGGTTTTTCAACTTTTCTTGAATTTTTCCTCTCTCTTAGGGTTGAGTTTATTCTAAATTTCATCATTTTGCTCATTTTGCCCATTTTCGCATCATTCTTTTGCATCCATCTCAGATGGCAGACGATGTGCCTCATGACGAGGGTTTCCCCGCACTTCCTCCAGTAGAGTTAGCGGCAGAGTTTGCGGCTGAGCCAGAGGTTGAGCCTCAGCCATTACCATTGGACGTACGTCCCTTCGACCCTGCGGTGTACCATCTGGAGACTCACATCATTCCAGTGGCAGGAGGCATCCATACCTTTACCGATTTTGATGAGGATGTACCAGACGACCTCTTATTGAGAGAGCCGATGTCTCACTTGTCGGCCATTGCCGTAGAGGTACCACTTCTATTTCTCTGTAATATTACTTTCGAATACCTGCATCTCTTGCGCTATTTCGATCTGATTGTATCGCACGCTTTGATCTGACTGCATTTCACACATTGCTGATCTGCCTTTGAATGCACCTTGCACATTACTACCCTGTATACACTGCACATAACCTCATCTCATGCGTCACTATTCTGAATTCGAATGCATCTTTGACATATCACTGCTCTAGATACAACTATATTTTCAATACATCACTAATCTAATCTGAACTGAACTGTATTTTCAACACACTGCCGATCTGATTCGAACTGTGCTGATTTGATTTGAAACTGTGTCTTCAATACACCCCTGATTTGATTTGAAAATGTATTTTCAACAGGAGGGATCTTGCTCCTTCCGAGGCTACGGCGCTACGACCGCTCGTGATTGGTACGATGTGCTCCCCACCGGGGTCCGCCGAATTGTCAACGAGACCGGTTTCGGTATATTTTGCTACGGCCTGACGCGAGTTACAGCGAGTCACCCTCTCCTGGGGGCTCTTGTGGAGAGGTGGTGGGACACCACCAATTCCTTCCACTTTTCCACAACAGGGGAGATGACCATGACTCCTTTTGATTTTGCTATGATCACTGGTCCGGGCGTGGGAGGTGATCCGATTCCCCTTGACCCCGACATGGGGGAGTGGGTGGCTGCATGGGATGTGTTGCTTGGAGCACGTCCACTCCTTTCTCGAGCGGGTATGGTTAGGTATTCCTGGTTCGAGGAGCAGTTCCGCGGGGAGGATCCTCAGACCGATGAGGGAGTGGAGCAATACGCCAGGGGCTTCCTCCTGTTCCTTTTTGGTACCACCTTGTTTTCGAACAGGTGGAATACCGTGGGTTTGTACTTTTTGAGCGCCTTGGTGGTGCTTCCGTGGGTCCGCTCCTACAACTGGGGCACAGCCGGCCTCACCACTCTTTATGGATACATGAGCTCCACTTCTCGGATATGTGGGAGAGTGATTGGAGGCTACTGGCGAGCTTAGGAGGTATGCAACCTAGTTCCCCTTTTCATTACTCTGCTTAGCATTTGTACGTTTTGCTTTGTTCAACATTTGTACTTTCCGTACTCACTGTCATACTGTATGCTTTCTGCTTTGCATTTTCTGTACACCATATATACTGCACACTGCACACCATACACTGCACACACAGGATCTGCACACTGCTCATGGTACACTATATGCACAGGATCTAATGTCCGCCTTTCTAAGCCTACATCCGTTATGTACTGTACTGCATTCTGCATTCTGCTTTCCGGATTCTTGTTCATGCGCTATACTGATCACCTCTGTTCAACAGCTTTGGGTATATGCATACTTCCCGGTGCTTGCTCCAGATCCGGTGGAGGAGACTGTAGTGACGGTCCCATTTTCTGATGTATATGATGGTCCGCTCCGTCGTAGGACCCGGAAGGCCTTCATGTTCTTTCGGCAGTATTTTGACATAGTCGCGGCGCGTGAGGTAAGTCTGCAATAAGATTATTTCAATTAACCCAATGCACTTGCCTTAGTCATTAGACGACTGATCATCTCGTTGGTTCTCTTTCTCAGATTACATGGCGACCATGGGAGGTGATTCCATCAGGACTCCGGGATCAGTATCGCGCTGCCCAGATTATGTCTCAGTACCGTATCCTCTTTGAGGGGCCGATCTGTCGGGCCTGGTTTCTGAGTGAGCGCTTTGTGCGCCAGACTTTGGGGTTGCCTGCCCCATTTGTACCGATGGCGCCTCCACCATCGATGAGGGAGACACACATGTTATCCGCCGACCAGGTGATCCAGTTCATGGTAGGGCTGGAGATAGATTACTTCCGTGCCGTGGGCGACTACGTGACCTTCATTCAGACACATCTGATACCGCCTTTGACTGGTGTCCGAGGAGGAGAGGAAGCGAGGACTCCAGCTACGAGAGGCAGAGGCAGAGCGGCCAGGTCTCGTAGGAAGCGAGGTCCTGATGAGAGACAGGGGTCTGGATGGCCAGTGCTGCCTGCTACTATGACACTTCGAGGGCGAGCTGGAGAGATTTATTAGGTTCCCTTTGCTCCTCCTCCAGCTGGTCACGAGCTTGTCGGAGGTTATGGCTCGACTCCGGTATGTACTATACTGTCATCATTTGTACAGTCATTTGATTTCACTTGATATTCCGCAGAGTACTAATGATTTCAATCATTTTTGCAGGCTCCCATTGAGTACACTCGTCAGTCTCTGGCGATGACGGCTTCAGTGATAGGGATGCTGCAGACGAGCATGGACCTACTCAGTATCTACAGCATTCCGGTAAGTTCATTCAAACTGCATTGATCTGATACATTGTTCTCATACACCACTCACAGTATACATTCATTGCAAATCATTCACTATTCACAGTACATCATTTTGCTGCATCTGATATACTTTGATTACTAATGCATTTTGGTGGATTGTCCCTCTTTCAGATTCCTTTCTTGCCGCCAGGCCCATCGGGTGTTCCAGCAGGAGCAGGGACGGGTCCTTCAGTACCTCCTCGAGCAGCAGAGGGAGCAGGACGAGGGACTAGTTCACGGGGACCTGCCTCCGATGATGATGAGTCTGACGAGGAGGCGATGAGTCCGCAGTCAGAGTCAGAGTCAGATGCTGATGGTGGAGATCCTGGACCTTCGTCCAGGAAGAGGACCAGGACGGATTCCCGCACTTGAGACCACCGGCACTGATCCAGACATTTTGCTACTTCAGATGCTGATCTTCTTTTTGTTTTATTTTCCTTTTTACTAGTAGTTTTTGCACATTGTACTGCGTTAGACGGGGTTGTTTTAAAACCAAACTCTTTTGTAAAAAGAAACCATGACGGAATGAAAACAGCCTTTTTGTTGGAAAAGTGTTTCGTTTGTACATTCTATGCATCGCATCGCATTACTTCACACAACAATGTAAATGAAATCGAAGTCTTGTTTTGAAAACCAAACGCTCAAATTGCACTAATCAGGTAGTGGACCGACTAATAACAAAACAACTCGATAAACAAAACAAAGTCTAGCAAATTTACAACTCAATAAGCAAATTGCAACAACTCGATGAATGAAAGGAAGATAATTACAACCTGACACAGAAAAAGAAAATAATACATTTTAAACAAGACATGACAAAGTCCAACAGGACAAAACAAGACTTGAAAGACACAAGGAACATGATTCCACTGCAACGGACAACTGGGTCTTCAGTGAGAGAGCCAATGAGTAAGAGGGGAGTACTGCTGGCCACCAATGGAGGCCTGCCGGCCACTGATGAGCCACTGCCAGCCATCGATGGCAGACTCCCCGAAATGATGACATCTGTCCTCCACTCACTACCTTATCTTCTATATGAGTTCCAGCTTCGGGATTCTCTTCATTTCAGCTCAAATTTGCACCAAATGGAAGCACTCCTTGCCCAAAACCTCACAAATTGGATTGTTCCTCTAGATGGCTCGGAAAAGTTGAACTTCCAGGGCTTCGGCTTGAATGCACTATTCACGCTGGGCCGTACTCCGCTGCATCTTCCTTTCCTCCATGCTGCGGCAAGGTTTTGGAATCCAATAACACACGTCTTTAGCTTCAGCGGGCAAGAGATGTGCCTTACTTTCGAGGATTTCCAAGCTTTGATGGAGTCCGAGTGTAACGGGGAAATCTTGCCTCAACTCTGATTTGGCCACGTCCAAGCCCTAGGACAAATGTGCGGCCTCACCTTTCATGATGCTCGATCATTGATTCATGACGGGGAGCTAGACATCCCAAGCTTGGTTTGCCGGTTTTCTGATGCGGGTGACCGCGGCGACCATCATTGGCAGGGCTATCGGCGACACGCGCTTTGCCTATGCTTACTATCTCATTTCTTGCTTGCCCCAGGCTCCGGTGGATTCAGTGTTCGGTTGATCGAGGTTGAAAAGGAGGGCAAGAGCTGCATTGCTATGACATTGGCTGAGACATTGATGGGCTTGGATGCTTTCCATCGCCGGGAGACGGCTAGGCTTGCGGGGAGCCCATTACTATTGTAGGTAATGTTTCCCACCCAATCTTACATATGTATTGCTCGCATCACTCGGCCCTCAGGCTCGGTTTTTCTCACAAAACCCTTTTTCTTACTTTTCTCTCATCGTACATCTCTCTATTCTTTACTCTCTCATTTTTTTCATCCCTCCCCAGGTGTGGTTAATGGACAAGTTACAGGTTGTGGAATCTTGCCCAACATACTCAGCCCGCGGCTACTTTTTCAGGCAACGCCTAGTCGATGCCCTTGATGAGGGTTGGTGGTTTGGCTGGATGTGCAGCTTGTCCGCAGACCGCATCGCTTGGCGCTGCCCTTGGCTCAATCTGCCGGCAATGAGTTATAGCATGACCCGCCAACCTGGGATTCAGTTGATAGGCTTGACACACTGCACTGCGTGTACTTCCGTTCCGGTCCTTCCAGCGCCATTTTGCCATGATCAGACTTGTCCACCAGAGGGATAGAGTACCCGGCTACATTCCCGATCCGAGGCGCACAACTTGCCCGGTATACAACAGCATAGAGGACTAGAGAGCTCCTGGCCCCCGCTCCCACTTTCAGTTGCACTTTGTGTGATGAGTGCATAGCTTGGCTTAATGAGGAGGCACAGATTGGGCCTAGCTTGGCATCAGCGGCTTCGACCAGCTCTGGAAAGGGGCGTAGGAACACCTGACTTAACTATGCCCCGGATTTATTGCTTTATTAGTACTTTCAAGTTTTCTTTATGAATGTAATAAAAAGCAACTTCAATTTGTATGCAAGAGCAGGAGAACTCTGTATTGAAATCAATGAAATTGAAGGTTGTGGGTACTAAAAATTTTTCGCTTTGGTCCAAAAATGGTCTAAGTTGTAAAAAGATTAATTTGAACACAGTTAACTTTTATTAAAACTTTTCAAAACCATTTTCGATATGGATCAGAACTGGACACGCCTGAAGTCTGTCACTGAGATGCACAACCTCGGATCCTAGCAACTGGAAAGTTGCCCCTAGTCTGAATGGTACCGCAGCACTGCACAGCATCGGAAAGTTGCCCCTAGTCTGAAAAACACCGCACCGGAGATCATAACCGAACTCTTGAATGCTGAATAGACAAAGATGACTAAGATGATCAAATGGACAAAGTTGATCGGGGAAAAGTTTATGGCTGAACTTCAGGATGAAGTTGCCTACGTATCCCAAAGATGGGAATCAAGCCTTACGTAGTTCGGGCTCGGGTTCACTCGAGTATTTTCACTCTCCTTTTACACTCTAACTTTTGCCAAGGCCACCCTCTGCGAGTTTTCAACCTTGCGAGCTCAGTTTTTATCATTTCAAATTTTTGGTGCTCTAACTTTTGCCTAGGTCGCCCTTTTGGGTTTTCGGCCTAGCGAGCCTCTCAGGGGTAATATTTCTTCAACTTGTCCATATTGATCGGTTGGGAGAACTCTAGGCCATCTAGGTCCATCAGAACCACAGCTCCACCTGACCAGATAGACTTAATGATGTAAGGACCAGTCCAATTGGGTCTGAACTTGCCCCTTGGGTCGTGGATGGGAGCTCGGTTGTCTTTGAGCACCAAATCTCCTTCCTTTAGATTCCTGGACTTAACTTTCTTGTTGAAAGCCCTGGCAATTCTGCGCTGATAACCTTGAACATGGTACAGTGCTTTCAGTCTGCGCTCGTCAAAGAGCATGAGTTCCTCAAATCTACTCTGCTGCCAATCTGCTTCGGCTATCTGACACTCAGCCAGTACTCTCAAAGATGGAACTTCAATCTCGATAGGTAGAACGGCCTCCATCCCATAAACTAATGAATACGGAGTTGCCCCAGTAGAAGTTCTAATTGAAGTCCGGTAGCCCCACAGAGCAAACGGCAGCTTATCTGGCCAATCCCGGTAGGTTTCCACCATCTTCTGCAATATGTGTTTGATATTCTTGTTGGCGGCCTCGACTGCTCCATTGGTTTGCGGCCGATAAGTGGATGACTTATGAAAAGCCACGTTGTATTTCTCCAACAAGTCAATCACTTCCTTCTTGAAGTGGGAACCGTTATCTGAAATGACCTCGTTTGGGACCCCATAACGACAGATGATGTTGTTTTTGATGAACTTTGCGACATGTGAAGCCTTCAACACCGCATAGGATTGGGCCTCAACCCACTTTGTAAAATAATCTATCGCGACCAAGATGAACTCATGCCCATTCGACCCCTTCGGAGTGACAGCCCCGATCACATCGATTCCCCAAACTGAAAATGGCCATGGCGAAGTCATATTGTATAGCTTCGACGGCAGAATGTTCATGCGATTTGCATGGATCTAACATTTGTGGCATCGTCGAACAAAGCCGATACAATCCTCCTCCATGGTGGACCAGTAGTAACCCTATCTGAGGATCTTCCGCGCTAGCATTACCCCGTTCATATGCGCGCCACATTCTCCTCCATGGATGGCCTCCATCAGACGTTTTGATTCTTCAGCTTCAACGCACAGCTTATGCATTCCCAGGTGACCCCTCTTATACAATTTACCTCCGCAGATGATGAACTGAATGGCCATTCTTCTGATTGCCCTTTTATCCTTGGCATTTGCCCCTGGTGGATACGTCTCTTTCTCCAAGAAGTTCCAAATGTCGTAATACCAGGGGTTCTCATCTTGAACCTCATCTATCGCAGCAATTGACTCGTAAGCCAGCACAAATTTTTGGTCGATAATGATTGGACGCATCCGGACTCCAAACGGGATGTCTATCATGGAAGATAGAGTTGCTAGTGAATCTGCAAACCTGTTGTTCTCCCTTAGTAGATGAGCAAAGTTTAGCTTCTCAAACCGAGGAATTAACAAGTCTAGGGTTTGGTGATACATTATCATCTTTTCTTCTTTGACTTTCCAGTCTCCTTTTGCTTGAGACACAACAAGGTTCGAGTCCCCGATGACGTCCAACCGTTTTGCCCCTAGTTCCAGGGCTGCTTCTAGACCGGCAATGCATGCCTCATATTCTGCTTCATTGTTCGAGACTTTGAACCGGAGTTTGAAGGCTAGAGGGATACGGGAATTATCGGGTGCTATTAGCAACACTCCTATCCCATACCCGTATTGGTTTGACGCTCCGTCAAAGTACATCGTCCAAAACTCGTCGTCGATATGCAAAATGGCCTCATCTGGGAATAAGTACTCAACTGCTTCACCCCCTTCCATTGGATGATTTGCTAAGAACTCTGCTACTGCTCTTCCCTTGACTGACTTGCGCGTCACATATTTCAGGTCGAATTCGGAAAGCAACAGCAACCAACGAGCTAGCCTACCCGTAAGTGCCGGTTTCTCGAAAAGATATTTGATGGGATCCAGTCGTGAAACCAACATTACGGAGTGAGCTAACAGGTAGTGCCGCAGCTTCCTGGTAGCCCATACCAAGGCTAAGCAAGCCTTCTCCAGCGGTGTGTAGCGAGTCTCATACTCCAACATCTTCTTGCTCAGATAGTAGATGGCCCTCTCCACCTTGTCCTCTGATTCTTGCGCGAGCATACAGCCCATTGTAGTCTCAGTTACTGAAAGATACAAAATCAACGGTCTCCCCGGCTCTGGCGGTGACAACACGGGCGGGTTCTGTAAGTATTCCTTGATATGTTCAAAAGCAGCTTGACATCGGCCGTCCCATTGGAATTTCTTTCCTTTCTTCAGGAGGCCAAAAAGTGGTTCACAAGTCAAGGTTAATTTTGAGATAAACCGTCTTATGAATTGCACTTTACCCAGAAAGCCTCGCACCTCCTTTTCAGTCCTTGGTGGTGGCATTTCTGAGATAGCCTTGATTTTGGAAGGGTCGACTTCGATACCTCTCTGTGTAATCAGAAACCCCAGCATTTTTCCTGCTGTAACACCGAACGTACACTTCTGAGGATTCAGCCGCAACCGAAATTCTCTGATCCTTTGGAAGAACTTTTGCAAGGCGATGTAGTGGCCCTCTCTTTCTTTGGACTTGACAATCATGTCGTCCACATACACCTCAACCTCTTTGTGGATCATATCATGTAATATTGTGGTCGCGGCCCGTTGATATGTAGCTCCAGCATTCTTTAACCCAAACGGCATCACTCTGTAGCAGTAGGTCCCCCACGGGGTGGTGAAGGCAGTCTTTTCCCGGTCTTCAGGTGCCATCACTATCTGATTATAGCCTGAGAAGCCATCCATGAACGAAAGCAAAGCATGCCCCGCTGTGAAGTCCACTAACTCATCAATATGCGGCAAGGGAAAGTCGTCCTTCGGACTGGCTCTGTTCAAATCCCTGAAATCCACGCACACCCGGATCCTGCCATCCTTCTTCGGCACCGGAACAATGTTGGCCAACCAAGTCGGGTACTCGGATACCAGCAGGAAGCCTGCATCAATTTGCTTGGTGACCTCTTCCTTGATCTTGAGAGCCCAGTCAGGGCGGATCCTTCTGAGTTTCTGTTTGACAGGTCGGGCCTCGGGGTCAAGAGGGATCCGGTGCTATACAATCTCAGGATCGATCCCAGGCATGTCTTCGTAGGACCACGCGAAAACATCTTTGAAATCTTTTAATAAAGCGACTAAGCGCTCGCGTTCCTCCGAAGACAACGTGGACCCGATCTGGACCAGCCGCGGGTCCTCCTCAGCACCAATATTCACAGTAGTGATTTCATCCATTAAGGGTTTAACAAATCTCTCCTGCTCTTATTCAATTAAGCGTTGCAAAATCGGAGGAATTTCTTCCTCGTCGTTTTTGTCAAAATTTTGAAAGTCCTGATTCAAGCAATAAATCAAAGGCACAGAAAAGTACTCAGAAACCACATCCACATCATTCTCATTAAGCACATCCAAATCGTCCGATTCCTCGGTTACAACCGACTCAAAAGAGAAAGAAAAAGACGACCTGGACAGGACTGTGGCATCCGGGTTATCACCCCCAGGAATACCGGACTCAGACTCAGTCGAGCTGGAACCTGATTCCGACTCAACAGATTCGGAGGAATCAGATTCCGGCTCACTACCTGACCCGGTGCTGCTTGACAAAAATCCCTCTTCATACTGCCAAATGAGAGAGGGTGCGATAGATGCATCCAAAATGTTTGTTGGTAGGCCCGCAGCCGTTTCATTCCCGATCACGCATACCGAGAAGTTATCCCCCAAGCACTTCTGTTCGATCGGAGGATCTGAAAGTAGACACGCCAGTGCTACCCCCATTTCACCTTCGGTGTCCTCAGACTCCGCTTTCTTGCTCTGCTCAGCCCCAGCTAATGGGTCCGTCTGCTCTTCGGCAACATCCTCCCCGGATAACTGTAGGTCAAAGAAAATCTCAAAACCTGGCACGCGCTTCCTCTCTGCGTTCAGCCACGGCTCTGGGAAGCCACAAAATGGAAAGTCCTCCCCCTCCCGGACGAAGCGTCCGTTTAGGGTACCCTGAATGGGCCGGTGCATTAAGTCAAAAGGCTTCCCCGCCTTCTTCGCTCTGGCTCTCCCAGCCATCTCCTTACCCTTCCTTATCCAATCTTCTTTGGTGGGCAGATAACCCAAGCCAAAGGTATGTGTGTTGTGTGGCACTTCGGCCAATGCTGCGACGCCCTTCCGGCCGCTCTTTCCCAATCCCATCCCGGGGATGTGTTGAAGCTTGTTCATGAGGTAAACTGATTGAGCACTGACATACAACCCCTCATTAACAGCCATGATGTTCTGCACGACCCGGGCTTCAGACAGGGTGAAACCGGATAAGAACACATCCTCCATACCGTGCTCAATTTCCAAAACTTGCGTAGATACTTCCGGCGGTGGATGAATCGATGAATTCCCAAAAACAATGGCTACTCCCTTCCCATGGGGGTATTTCACCATCTGATGCAAGGTGGACGACACTGCCTTTACTTGGTGCAACCACGGCCGCCCCAAAAGCATATTAAAAGTTGCAGGAACTTCTAAGACATGGAAGTCTATTTCATGCTGTCCTGGTCCAACCTTGGTCTGAATTTTCACTGTCCCCATGACGTCTCTGCTCGTGTTGTCATATGCCCGAATCACCTGGGCTGTCGGTGCAAAGTCCGCGGTCTTTAAACCGATTGCATACGCTGTCCTTGCCGGGCAAACATTGATGGCGGATCCGGTGTCAACGAGAACCACTGGAATCCATTTGTTTCTACACTCCACAGAGATGTAGAGTGGCTTGTTGTAATTCGCACCCTCAGGTGGCAATTCCTTATCGGAGAAAGTCAACATCGGGGTAGCCCCTCCCGGAAAAACTAGGCCCACCAGCTGTTCGGGCGTGGTGTCTATTGAAAGCTTGGCCTTGTCCATGGCCGATAAGACAGCTTGTCGATGCACTCGCGATGCCATAAGCAGTCCCCAGATGGAGATGTCTGCCTGTATCTTTTTTAACTGCTTCAGTACAGCTTCTTCTTCGAGTTGCTTCTCTTTTTGTTTCTCTGCCTCCTTATCTTTCCCAGATGCCTCTGGCTGATCTAAATGTGGGGGCTTGAAATACTGCCCGCTTCTAGTCATATGATCGACTTCGCCGATGTACCAGGTATCGTCTGGCTGGTTACTCCCCCAATCCTCATCCGTGTGGGCAAGACATAAATCATCGTCCTCCCACCACATTCCGTCGGCAGCCAACAGACACCTGTCTGGCTCCGGTACAATTGCACTCGCAATACTCTCCGCCCACATGCTCGCAGCATTCTCTGTCCTCGTGCATACAGCACTTTCAGTCCCCTCAGGGCCCTTAGCTTTCCTGATTCTCTCAGAATCCTCAAACCTTTCTTGCTCCAACTGCGTCAGTACAGCTGGCTGTCCAATACTTCATGCATCCACAATGCCCAAGTCCTGAGCGAAATTCTTAGCACCGGCGCTCTCCGGCGATTCATTCTGATTTCCGGCCCTTCCGGCCACCACTGTTATTCCTGCCCCTGCCGGCCCCTTTCCAACTGAGCTTCGTCGGTGACATCTGGTAGGTCATCAAGCCACCCAGTGACGTCTGCTGACTCCTCAAAATCTGACCAGTTGACTACCATGCCCTCTGGGTCTTGTTCATTGAAAAATTGGAGGTTAGCAAAGTCCTCCTCCACGGCTGCCAGGTCATCTGTCCTCTGACCAGATTCACTCCCCTGTAACATGCAAAGCTCTCCCCCTGCCGGCAATTCAAAGTTCGGCCCAACCTGGCCCACTGATAGAATGTAGTCGCTTGGACTGTATACCCCTTCAGCAAAACTCCCACATTCCTCAGACTCTGGCTCAACAATCCCATTCTCCCCTGAAATCTCCCATGTTCTGCCTTCGACAGTCACCACCATAGGTTCGGGTTGGGTTTTGGAGATGTCCAACATGCACAAGTCAGTGCAGTCAGGAAGGAGCACCTCCGGCTTGGGTAGGTGGGAAGGAGTGATATAGATGCTAGGATCGTAAGACACGACCCCAGTCTGGATAAAGTTGATTCTTTTGGGAGGTGGAGCTTGGTTGTGCGGTGGGAGGGGGTTTGTTGTGACATTGGGTTTTTCTGGAGGCACAATCACCTGCTTGTCAACGAGATCCTGAATCTCGTGACGCAATCGGTAGCATTGGTCGGTGTCATGACCATGCTATTGGTGGAATGCGCAATATTTGGCTGGTTTGTGGGTAGGAGGAAGTTTTTCCGGCCGTGGCCGCGACTCTAGGGGCCTTAAGTGCCCTTTCCTGATTAATAAAGGCGTGAAGGTTCTTTGGCCTCTGGGTTGGGATCTGGTGGCTTGTGTGTTGCTTCCAGACGCGCCGGAGAAAGGTGTAGCTGCCATGGGTTTTGGAGGGGGGGTGGTGGTGACCATGCTTATCTCCGAAGCTCTAGCATTTGCAGCATTGCTGGTGTTTGTATTGTTGTTGCGGTTGAAGGTTCTTCGGGGTTGCTCTCTGTCTTGGTCAATCAGACCTTGTTTCATAGCATCCTCAATTTGTACCCCCATCTCATGCAAATTTGAAAAGGTAGGGAAGGGGAGCATAATCATTTTCTGCATCAGCTTTGGCTGGAGATTGCGCACAATCATCCGGATTTGATCTTTATCTGTAGGCCTTAAGGTCATCATTGAGGCCTTCGCCCTCCACCGAGCCACAAAATCCGAAAAGCCCTCCTTAGGCTCCTTCCTTGTTGTTTCAAGATCACGGGTTGTAATCTCGATTTGAGTGTTATAGGAGTACTGTGCAATGAAAGCCTCAGCCATCTTGTCCCAGTTCCGCTTAACATCGTCTTCTAATTTTGCATACCAGATAGCGGCCACACCTGACAAGGTCCGGCCGAATAGTGAAAGCTTCTGCGGTCTGGTGAGGCCCATCGGTCGTAGTATATCTGAGAACAACCGAAGATGGACCATGGGATCCCCGGATCCGTCAAAGCGATCGATTTGAGGCATTTTGAACCTATCTGGCAGCGTCACAGCCACATCGGTATATCCGTCCTCGATGTCTGGGATGGACTTTACCCCCTGCGATTTCTTGAACAGCTTCTCGAGTTTGCTCAACTTTAATGCTGTATAGTCCACCTCGAACTCAAAGGGAGAGTCTGGTTGATTGACAGGCGTAGGTGCCTTGGATAATTAAGGTAGAATCGGGGCGGAGCCGGCCCCGTTGGGATGTCCGTATCTCCCTGGACATTTGGTGCCTCCCCGGGCACTGGAACTCCTGGTGGGGGAGGAACTTGGTGTGAGGAAGATGCCCCGCCTTGTTGTTGCAGCCTGGCAATTAGCTCTGCCTGCTGGGCCATTATCTCGGCCTGTTGTTTGGCAAACTCATCCCGGTGAACAGCGTCCTGCTGCATGGCTCTCATGGTCTCCTGCATTTGACGCATCATTTCCTCAACTCCTGGCGTTCCTGACATACTGCCCTGATCTGTCTGAACTACTGGCAGGTCTATCTCTATAGCAACAATTGAGACCTCAATCCGACTGTCCACTGATGGGGTAATCCACTGCACTGGCAACCTCTGCTCGGATACACTGCGTCTTCTCGACCTCCGTCTGATAACCGGGGGTAGGGAATGATACACTGGTTGTCCGTCGACTAGATCCTTAGATCGATGGAGTCGGCGACCTCTTGTCCAGAGTGCTTGGGGAATATCTGCTTGGTCTGAAGCAATTGTGCTAAACTACCTAGCAAAAAGATAAATAAAGCAATAATAAGGAAATAAACGAGCAGATAAACGGACAGCATAACGGCTTAAAATAAACACACAACACGCAGTTGGGCATTACAACGCACAGTTGATAAGCTGAAATACACTGTTCTCAAACACTGGTCATTATTCCCAAATCACTGCCCCCAAAACTGAATCCGATACCCGCAGATAACTGATTCCGAAAATGCTGAACTGGTGCCCGCAGGCCTGATACCCAAGTACTGAACTGATGCCCGCAGGCCTGATACCCAAACTTGTAGACTGATACATGCATTCTTATAGAGACGTACTCTAAAAGCACATAGCAGACAAGTGAGAGCCAAAACACCCCTATGCTGGGGTAAGGTTCCCTGTCCTATTTTGTCAGGAGCTAGGGTTTCACTACGCACGCAGCGGCTTCAAACAACCTATAAACAGGTAAGCAACCTGTCCTAGCTTGGAATGGTCACTATGGATTCCGAATATGCACTAGGTCGAATGGTCAAAAGGGTGCCCCGGTGAAAACCGGGGTTTGTGTTCCCGTCGTGGCAGAGCCCGCAACCGGTCAGCCTTATGGCACGCTTCTCGAAGCGAGCCTCCGGCAAACCATTCAGGAATAGCATACGGCAAACACGGTGTCCTAGGCGCACTAATGCAAATGCAATGCAAAGAAACACATAAATGTAGTCAAAACCAGATATCATGAGTTCGAGTCAAGTTCTCTAAATCCCCAGCAGAGTCGCCAGAAACTGTAGACGTCCCCGAACGTCCCGGAAGGGAAATCCCATTTTGTTCATTGGGCTCACTACAGTTCAGGACTCAATGTCACGGTCCTGTATCTAATCTCACAGAGTGCAATGCAAGACCGATGAATCATCAAAGAGTCCAAATCCGGCAAATCGTTTTTGAAAACAGATTTTTTTGAAAGAAGTGCCAAACATGGACTGCTTTGCCAGATACAGAGTCGCCACCTAAATATTTTGTTTTGGGGGAATTTAGGAAACCCTGACTCGTTGCCTAAGGCCACTTGTCCGTCATCACCAAAGTTGCCTCGGCTCGGGAACTTGGGTACGATTGGGGAAGGTCACTTCGTGAGCACCCCCGCTCGCCCGATCAAAGATCGGCCTCTACTAACCATGATATCGAGTTTTGAAAACATTATGTGCTCTTATTCCGGTTATTAGCCTAGAATTACTATGTGATGCACACAGCATACAAGTATAGATTGGATCGCCTGAATTGGAACAACACATCTCATGTTTGTTTTGAAAACGGTTTGCTACTCGCAAGTAGGCTAAAATGTGGATTTGCCACCCTCAGGTGGGCTTAGAAAACGAGATGATTTGCCACTCTCAAGTGGGCTTAAAACTCACAGTCGATGCATTATTCCAATTCAAATAACCCAACCTTCACCCACAGGCATTCAGGCAATTATATCACATAAGCAGGTAGCCTCATGGTAAGCATGCTATCATGGCAGTCACTCACACGCATGCAAGGATGCTAAAGCATAAGCACTTACCGAGTACTCCAAGCCAAAACAGAAGCTATGTTAGAAACCCATGCATGATCCTAAATATACAGAAATGCCTAATGCAACACATGCAAAAATGCAACTAAGATAGGCTCGGCTATTCTAAGATGGCATATGATAATGCTACAGCTAACAAGTATTCAACTCGGAATTGGAATACAATGCAGTTAGTATGATGCGCCGAGCCCGGTGCATGCAATACAGATGAATGAATGCAAACATGCAAGCATAAGTATGCTATTTGAAACATGCCCTAAACTAACCATCATAAGCTGGTAAATAAAATGGAGAAAGACGTGGGGTTGGAAGACATACATCACACACACGCACACTTATTACAAAGTTTGCCCTCTCGCAGAGGGTCCGAATAAATAATACAAGCTGCCTAATTAACTAACTCACGAGCTAATTAATTATTACAAAACTGAATTAATAACTAGCTACAACTAATTATTACAACTACTAACTAACAAGTAAGCAGTAAATGAATGCTATTCCAGCTCTGTTTGGAGAAGAGGAAGGTATGCATGCTCGCTTCGGTTCTTCGCCTCGAAACACCTTCCGATTGCTCTTTAGAGGCTCTGTTTGCAGGGTGTCTTCCAGTGTTTGTTGTTGGAACTTACCAAAACACTGCTGGAGAGTTCACCAGTGGCCTACCGGCCATGAAAGGAGAACTGCCGGCCAACAACAGAGAACTGCCGGCCAATGATGAGAAGCTGCCGGCCATCAGTGGTGCACTGCTGGCCACTGGTGTGCTGTGACACCAAGCTGCAACAAAGCACAAAATAGAGAAAATGGAGGGTCTCCCAAGGGCATGTATGCACCATACCACCCCAAATCACCTCAAAACATCAAGGGAGAGGCCTAGTCGGATCCACGACCATCAATCACGCATCCCGATGCATGATGGCCAAGGATCCAACTTGTGCAAATCGATATGAAAATGGATGCACACATAAAGCAAGTAAAGCCTAGAACTCTATCATGAATCATCAAGAGCTTCGGCGACCGAGAATTGAGACACGTTCCATCACTCGGAGTATGAAACGCCCCTCGTTCCTCGTGCTCGGATTAACACTTAATCCAAACAATGCAACACATAAGCATGGCAAACATGCAATACGACTTAAATGTGCGAACATGCAACTAGTTCAAGCATACAACAAGCATACAAGCATGATATGAGGCAACAACCTTGGACAACATGACAAAATGCAGTATGAACATGCAAACATGCAAGGCTAGCATGCGACAACATGCAAGGATCGAGCAAGCATACAACAATATGCAAGACAGGCATGCGACAACATGCAAAGGGGCGGACTTAAACTAATGTGGGCAGCTCTCAACTAATCCCAAATCAGTGGCCAAGAGTGATGGATTGATGGCATGAAAAGCATGAAATGACAAGGCAAACATGTATGCCAAGCGGCTCAAGTATTAAGGCACAAAGAGGACAACTCTTAAGCACACTTAAGGAGCAGCAAACACGGATGTATGACAATGAGGTAAACTCTGAAATCTCATGTAAAGTGATGCCAAATCAAATTAACAATGCAAGCATAGCATATTATGATGTTCAAAGCTCAAAGTAATCGAAGGGGACTTAAGCCATGGCCATACAAGGCAAACCCCAAGGGGCCGAGGGGACCTAAAACAGTCCTAAAGTAGGTCCAAACAAGACCAAAACTAAGCTCAAAGCTAGCCAACATAGGCTAGAACACAAAGCCAAAAACATGAAGCATGCAAGGCTTAAAAGAGGCAATGCACTACACCTATTGAAACCAATCATGGCATGACTTAGACAACATAAAACAGAGTTACATCATGGTATAATAAGACCCAAAATGCACTAAAATGATGAGCCAAAGGCTTGTGCTCCATGGCATACACAAAAGTCAATTCTTGAGGCATAAAGCACAAGCTCTACGAAGCATTCAAGGCATGCCAAATGCAAGTGTATGACAAAACATTCATGGAGCTGAAATAATATGGAATGAGGGCAAAGCATTGCAAACATCACATGTATGGCAAAGGATGATCAAACCAAATATGGAAAGGTTATAACATGCCAAATGATGACCAAATACATGCTGAAATGTAAAACCAAACAGCTAGCATGACATGAAAAAAGCATGGAACATATGAAGCTAGTTTAGGAGATTTGCACTACAAGTGTATCATGCAAGCATGGAGTGACAAAACCAACCCAAAAAAGATTCATGGCATGATAAAACATCACAAAAAACCCACTGAAATGGGCTCAACACAAGCTAAGCACACATGCTACTTTGATGAGCTATGAATTGAGTTACACTACACATACTAGATGCATGCAAAATATGACCAAACCAGCCATGGACAGGGCCAAGGCAGGTCCTAAAAGTCACAAAAATAGGCCTGAACCAAGCCTCAAAAATGCATAGAGGGATGGTCCTTTGGAAGGCCAAAAATGCAAGCAAAGAGGAATTAAAAGAGAGGGGGCCACCCCCTCTGATTAAGGACCTCAAAACCACACCTTTACCATTGAAAATCCACTGGATTTCAGTGGTAAGGAGGCCAAACCAAGGCTAGCTCGAGGCCTCAAGGAATGGCTTGAAACAAAGCCAAACAAAGCATGCAAGGGGGTTGCACACCCCTAACAGCAAAAAGGCCTTAAACAAACTTCAAAAGCACTTAAATACAAGACTTTTTCCAGTTATAAGCAAAGCCCAAATCAATATGCAAGGAGGGCTAAAGTGAGGTACAAGAAGGTGCAAAAATGGGGAAAATACTCACCCTTGAAGACTCTCTTCGAAACCAGCAACTTCAGGGGGTAGAAACTCACTTTCAGACCTCAAGAAGACCTCCCAAGAACCTTGGTCCAATGGTGGTGGTGTGTCTCTAAGGGTTGTAGTGCAAAAGTGCAAGGAAATCCAACTTCAAGGCACAAAACACCAACAATATAGAGAGAGAGAGGTATATCTCTTGTCAAAGTGCTGAACCCTGTCTAAGGAGAGAGGCACTCTCCTTATATAGAGGAATGCAAAGCTAAAGCTTCTTCAAGAAGCTTTACAAGGGTTCCATCCCTCCATACACGTGTATGGAGGGGAGCAAACAAAAAACCAGCTGGCTCAAAAGATCTGGAGGAAAACCAGCTGAGATAGGGGAGGTGCCGGCCATCATCAATGGCCGGCAGTGGTTCACCACTGGCCGGCAGGGCATCACCAAGGGCCGGCAGGCACAAAGACATGGCCGGCAGTGCCATGTCATGGCCGGCAGTGCACCAAGAGGTCCACTAAGAAAGGACCTAGCCAAGGTCCAAAAAGGGGGCAGAAAGGATACAAGGTCTGGGAAGCTCGAACCGGTGACGTTCCGCCGCGACAGTCGAGTACTCAGCGAGCAATCGAACTAGTTGTTGGTGTACCTACAAGTACAACCAAGTCTTGAAGACGGTCAAAAATGGGGTGTCTACAGCAAGGTTTTAAATTCAAGAAAGGCAAGCATAACCCATTGAACAAGAAACAGAATACGGGGTCAACAACTAGCCCCAGCCAAGGGAGTGGTTTCATTCCACCCTGTTCTGAGTGTGGCAGGAAGCACAAAGGGGTTTGTTACAAAATATCTGGAGCCTGTTACAGGTGTGGCAAGGTGGGCCACATGGTTAAAGACTGCCCCTCTGCTCCGCAGGCCAATAGTAAAGCTACACCTAGCACAATAGCATCAACTGTTGCACCAAAACCGAACTCTAAAGCTACCGGGAAAGAGCCTATGAGGCAGGACCGAGTGTTCGCCCTAGTACCGGGAGACGTACAAAATACTGAGACCGTTGTGTCAGGTATCCTCTCTATTTGTACTCAAAATGCATATGTACTGATTGATTCGGGGTCTACACATTCATATGTATCGCATGCTTTTTCGCGAAAATTGAATAGACCCTTAGAACCCATGAATTATCTGTTAACTGTATCTTCACCCGTTGGGGGATCCATGGCTTGTGCATATATGTACCCTGCTTGTGAAATTATTGTTGGAGATGCACATTTGTTTATTGACTTACTGCCACTGAACATTGACCATTTTGATTGTAATATTGGGGATGGACTGGTTAACGAAATATCATGCCACCATAGACTGTGTAACGAAACAAGTAGTTTTCCGTCCACGGGTTTACCTGAATTTGTGTTTAATGGGGTTGGAGTAGTACCTCCTCCGTATTTGATTTCATCTGTGAAAGCTGTTAAATTGATTAGAAAGGGGTGTAAAGGGTATCTGTGTTCTATATTGACTGTATCTACTGATGATAATGCTAATGTGAACAATATTCCCATAGTCAGAGAATTCCTAGATGTTTTTCCAGATAATCTGCCAGGGGATTTGATTGACAGGGAGATTGAATTCACCGTTGATGTGATTCAGGGTACCCAGCCAGTATCTAAAGCTCCTTACCGAATGGCCCTGACTGAATTGAAAGAATTGAAAGTGCAATTGCAGGAACTGTTAGATAAGAAGTTCATCAGGCCCAGTACTTCACCGTGGGGCGCACCTATCTTGTTTGTGAAAAAGAAAGACGGCTCACTGAGACTGTGTATTGACTACCGTGAACTGAACAAGGTAACTGTGAAAAATAAATACCCATTGCCTCGTATTGATGACTTATTTGATCAGTTACAGGGTGCTCAAGTGTTCTCTAAGATTGATCTCAGATCCGGATATCATCAGCTAAAAGTTAAACCAGAAGACATTGATAAAGCTGATTTTCGAACGAGGTATGGACATTACGAATTTTTAGTTATGCCTTTCGAAGTTACCAATGCACCTGCTGCATTTATGGACCTCATGAACAGAATCTTTAAACCATTCCTTGATGACTTTATTGTTGTATTCATTGATGACATCCTGATTTATTCTAAGACTAAAGAAGAACACGAACATCATCTGAGACTTGCCCTACAGACCTTAAGAGAACAAAACTTACTAAACTGTCTAAATGTGAATTTTGGCTTGATCATGTTATGTTTTTGGGACATGTTGTTAGCAAAGATGGAATTTCTGTTGACCCACAGAAAATTGAAGCTGTAGTAAACTGGCCTAGACCAACAAATGTGACAGAAGTCCGAAGCTTTTGGGTTTGGCTGGTGGATATTACAGAAGATTTTCAAAGATTTCTCCAAAATTGCCTTACCGTTGACTCAATTAACTCAGAAGGGGATATCATTTGACTGGACTGACCAAAGGGAATCAGCATTCCAAGAGTTGAAAACTCGACTCGTGACTGCACCAGTTCTTACCTTACCTTCAGGTACGGATGGTTATACTGTATTTAGTGATGCTTCTCATAAGGGTTGGGGTGTGTTTTAATACAGAATGGGAGAGTAATTGCCTATGCTTCCCGACAACTGAGACCGCACGAAAAGAACTACCCGACCCATGACTTGGAACTTGCCGCAGTGGTATTTGCATTGAAAATCTGGCGTCACTACCTTTATGGGGCGACATGTGAAGTATATACCGACCACAAGAGTTTGAAGTATTTCTTCACACAGAAGGAACTGAACATGAGACAGCGGAGATGGCTAGAATTGATTAAAGATTATGACCTACAGATTCTGTACCATCCGGGGAAAGCCAACACCGTTGCCGATGCATTGAGTCGGAAATCGATTGGGAACTTAGCCTGTTTACTCACCGGACAGAGAGAGTTGCTTTGTGACCTTGGAAAATCTGAAATTGAAATTGTTTTGCGAGAACAAGGTGGAACAATAGCTGCTATTTCTGCTCAACCGGCACTGATTGAAGAAATTAAAGAGAAACAGCAATTGGATGACTTCTTGAAGAAGATCATCGAAGAAAGGGAATCTAAACCAAGACCGGGTTTCAAATTTGAAAATAATGTACTGAAATTTCAAGAAAGACTGTGTGTACCGAATGATACTGAACTGAAAAGAAGAGTTCTGCAAGAGGGCCACAACTCAAAATTTTCTATTCATCCGGGAATACGAAAATGTACCAAGACCTGAAACTGAATTTTTGGTGGCCGGGAATGAAGAAAGAAATTGCTGATTTTGTATCAAAATGTCTTCATTGCCAACAAGTTAAAGCTGAACATCAACGACCCGCAGGCTTATTGCAGCCCTTACCGATACCGGAGTGGAAATGGGAACATATTACTATGGATTTTATTGTGGAATTGCCTCGCTCCAGTAAAGGTATGGACTCAATTTGGGTTATTGTTGATAGACTGACTAAATCTATTCACTTCTTACCTGTTAAGACAATTTATAATGCGGACAAATTGGCTATACTCTATATTGATGAAATTGTTAGACTGCATGGAGTGTCTGTGTCCATTGTTTCTGACAGGGATTCGAAGTTTACATCGAGATTTTGGCAAAGCTTACAGACTGCATTGGGTACTAAACTGAGACTGAGTAGTGCCTATCATCCTCAGACGGATGGTCAGTCAGAAAGGACCATCCAGACTCTGGAGGATTTATTGAGAATGTGTGCCCTTGATTTTCAGGGAAACTGGGAAAGCCATTTGCCCTTAGCTGAATTCGCCTACAATAACAGCTATCATTCAAGTATTGGTATGGCGCCTTTCGAGGCATTGTATGGCAGAAAATGTAGATCTCCGATTTGCTGGGCAGAAGTTGGAGATGGGCCTTTGCTTGGGCCCGAGATTGTATATGAAACGACTAAGAAAGTAAAACTGATACAACAGAGACTGAAAACTACACAGAGCCGACAGAAAAGTTATGCAGATGTCAGAAGGCGAGACAGAGAATATGAAGTGGATGATCACGTTTTTGTGAAAGTGACACCGATGAAAGGCCAGACTCGTTTTGGAGTCAAAGGCAAGTTAGCGCCAAGATATGTCGGACCGTATGAGATTATTGAGAAAATCAATCCGGTGGCGTATCAAGTTGCGCTTCCTCCTGAAATGGAGCATATGCATAACGTCTTCCACATTTCTATGTTGAGGGACTACCTCCGGGATCCTTTCCATGTGATAGAGCCTACTCGTGTAGTGCTGAGTGATGACTACACTTACGAGGAACGGCCTATACAGATTGTAAACAGACGGATCAAGAAGTTGAGAAACAAAGAGATCCCGTTAGTGAAAGTTGACTGGCAAAACCATGGTGACGTGTACGCCACTTGGGAAAGAGAAGATGACATGGCTAAAAGATATCCTGAACTGTTTCCACTGAATCCTGTTTTCTTCCAGAATGAAGGTAACTCGAGTTTAGAGGACTAAACTCTTTATAAGGAGGGGAGACTGTAACAACCCTCATCACTGATCACTGATTACCTACCGATTACTGCTAAACTGAGACTGATTAAGATTGATAATTGAATTGATTGAAATACTGGACTGACTTACTGGAATCTGAAACTGAATTGATTAAGTATATCTGTCATATTGCATTTCTATCTGTTGCCTGTTTGATTATCTGTTCATGTTTTTATGTTTGAACTGCAAATTGAAGGCCTTATCGGCGGCCGAACCAGAAATTGATTGATGTTTTAGGACCATCATAATTTATGTGATTTTATGGCATATTCAGTTAAAAAGTGATTTGGTATGATTAAATTAGATTAAAATAAGTTAAATTGCATTGTTGCACTTATTTACATTTTTGCCACATTAGTGGCCCACTCAATATAACATAATTGAGCCTTATTACACTTGCACAACACATTTCATCAGCCTTGTTGGGTGTCCTAGCCGACCAAGAGTGAGAGATAGGAGAGTTGTGCTTTCAACATAGAGAATTGGCTTGAATCTTGAGGAATTGAAGTGTAAATTGGCAAATTGAACCTCTAGACTTGTCATTGAGGAACCTAGGTATGAATTTCATCCTCTAAATTGTACATTTAAGCTCTATCTAGCATGGATCATGATAGTTTAATGAGCTAAGTCAAGAATTGGCCTTGTAGTGTTGGATTAAAGCTTGTATCATGCATGCATGTGTTTATCCTTGCATTTTGATGTTGATTTCATGGCAATTGGTGCATGCATGTTCATAATAGTGTGATAGTCCATGATTTCATCCTATTTTGAAAAGAATTGGCTCATTTGAGCTAGCATTGAAGCTTTGAATTGGTTTAAATCCATGCATGTTCCATGTTCATCACGTTCATGAAATTTGGTTTGAAATTGGATTTAATTGAAACACCCTTGGGCTTTGATTTATCAAATTGATCTTTGAAACATGTAATATTATGGGTTTTGAAGTGTTTTCCAGAAAATTAGCCCAAGAGGATCGAATTTGATGCATTAAAACTTGGTTTTGAGCTTGAGGTTCAAATCTGGAATTTCCAGATTTTGGACCCACGCTCGAGCGAGGAACTCCACGCTCGAGCGTACACTCTGTGATCATGCTTTCCGCTCGAGCGAGTAAAGTGACGCTCGAGCGTGAAATGCGTGCATCCAGTACTTTGCATGGGCTTACAGTCCGCTCGAGCGAGAGAATTCACGCTCGAGCGAGGACTTGTGTCTCACGCTCGAGCGAGGGTCGAGCGCCCGTCGAGCGTGGATTTTGAGCATCCAGTATTTTCACTGTAGCTTACAGTCCGCTCGAGCGACGAAAGTCACGCTCGAGCGGAGCTCCTTTGTCTGCATGTCCGCTCGAGCGTAGAAAGCCACGCTCAAGCGAGACCCCTGTTTTCTGAAAATTCTGAAAAATGCTTTTAAGTGCATCTTTGCATCCTCATTCCATCCTAGGCATTCTTAGGCCTAGTTTAAGGCATCTTAATGAGGATATAGATGTAGAACACACCGAGGCAATTAGGGATTAAGTTATTATCTTTCCTAACTGTGTAGCTTAGTGTGTGTTCGTTCTGTAAACTGTGTAGGGTTGACGATTGGAGACGCACTCTAGCTTTACTGTAGCCCAGAACTCTGTGAGTAACGATTGTGTAAAGATATGTTCAACTGTGAATATTTCTGACTGTTTAACTGAACTATTTTCTGAACTGATACTGCTAATTGAATGAATGTATGTCCTATATTCTGAACTGTATTGTGGCATCCTTAGCAACTACTATTTACTGTTACTGTTACAGAGATCTCTGTCGGTTCCCTTGTTGGAACCACTACTGTTTACTGATTGATGGCCATCATTGACTGTTCGGTCTTTCAAGACATACTGTACTGTTCGGTCTTTTTAGACCTACTGTTTACTGTGCTGCTATGCTAATGGATGTACCACATATGACTGTTTACTGCACTGAACAACTGATATACTGATTGAAACGACTGTTTTCAATACTGAAGGACATTCATTCTAAACCCCTTTACGCATTATGTTATTCACTGGGCTTTAGCTCACTGCTCATATATATATATATATAGGTGTACAGGCACCAGACCGCGGCTAGGAGCGTCGGGGTAAACTCCAGTTTTGTCAAGCCAACCACTATGCCTCACTGCGAGGTTCCGAGCCTGTCTAGCAAAGGCTATGGGGTGTTTTAGTTTTCCCCCTTCTGTTCTGTTTTGTAATGACTGTATAGACTGTTACTGTACTGTTTAATAGGGATTAGGTCCCTGTTCTAAATGGTTGTAAATATTGTACATACTGTTTTGTCACTGACTGCATATATGTATGAAAAATCTTTTTGCATACAGACTGTCACAGCTCATTGGACATTGTTTATTTACTGTATTGGCTTCCGCCAGGCCCCTGTACTCTGTATTACTGTATTACTGTTAAGCAGGCCTTCGGTAATCTCGGATTACTAGCTGGTTACGGTGCTAAACCCATAGGGGCGGGTTTGGGTCGTGACACATAGGCTGTATGCCAAATTTGGGAAGTGTGAATTCTGGCTAGGGGAGGTCAAGTTCTTAGGCCATGTGGTTTCCGGGAAAGGGGTGTCTGTTGATACATCCAAGATTGAGGCAGTGCAAGATTGGGCACAGCCTAAGAGTGTTTTTGAGATCTGCAGTTTTCTGGGATTAGCTGGGTATTACCGTCGGTTTGTGAAGGATTTCTCCAGGCTAGCTTCGCCACTGACTAGATTAACACGGAAAGGGGTCAAGTTTGTGTGGAGTAAGACTTATGAAAAGTCGTTCCAGGAATTGAAAGTTAGACTTACCACCGCTCCAGTGTTAATTATTTCGGAGAGAGGTTTGGGTTATGCTGTTTATTGTGATGCCTCATGAGAGGTTTGGGTTGTGTGTTGATGCAAGAGAGGAAAGTGGTGGCCTATGGCTCACGTTAGTTGAAAATACACGAGAAGAATTACCCTACACATGACCTAGAGTTAGCAGTTGTGATCTTTGCCTTGAAGATTTGGAGGCACCACCTTTATGGTGAGAGATTCGAGGTGTTCTCAGATCATAAGAGTCTGAAATATCTGTTTACACAGAAAGACGTGAACTTGAGACAGAGGAGGTGGATGGAGTTTATTGAGGATTACGACTTCGAGTTGCATTACCATCCGGGGAAGGCCAATGTTGTGGCCGATTCCCTTAGTAGGAAATCCATTAGTGATGTAACTTGTATAACCATCCGGGAGTGGGAGATGTTGGGTGCACTTGGCGAGTTTGATTTGCTTCTGGGCGAATCCGTTAAGGCTGCGGCCTTGTTTTCTGTTGTTGCGCAGCCTACACTTGTGACTCGAGTGTTAGAGGCACAGAGAGGTGACCTTGAGGTAGAATCTCTCCGTGAGAAGATCTCCAGTGGGAAGGTTGAAAAGGGTTTGGCGGTGTATCCCGACCTGAGTGTGAAATATCGAGACCGTCTGTTTGTGTCGGAGTCTTGCCGAGAGGAGGTACTCCGAGAGTTTCACCATTCACGCCTTGCGGTGCATCCGAGAGGCACTAAGATGTACCGTGATTTGGGTCGCCAGTTTTGGTGGCGGGGTAT
This sequence comes from Camellia japonica, assembly GCA_030407325.1. Classification (NCBI taxonomy): domain Eukaryota; kingdom Viridiplantae; phylum Streptophyta; class Magnoliopsida; order Ericales; family Theaceae; genus Camellia; species Camellia japonica. The sequence goes on along the minus strand of JAPPVO010000003.1, from coordinate 45,798,094 downwards.
GAAGAAGGATGTGGCAGTTAGGGGTGAGCAGCGGATATACCGATCCGCCGCATTTTGGATGGATGCGTGATGACGAGCGGACGGTTGCGGATTGATTTTTTCTAATCCGCCAATCTAGCGGACGGATGGCAGATTTGAGATTTCTTTGGCCGCAACTGAACCGCTAAACCGCGAACACCCCTAATAATTTATAAGACTTTGTGTTTTCAATTAAAAAAGAGTTTAAATATTCTGTTGAAAAAAAGTTTTCAACTTGAATATCTTTTTTGAATTGAAAAAAATAAACACATTATTTATCTATATTTTTTGGTTTTTAAATCTATCTCTAAAAATAATAAATAGAAAATATGATATATGCTGGTTGGTTTTTGTTTTCAAAAACAGATATAGATGTAACAATACAGAGACATACAATCTCTACTACTGCTTTGTTCATAGTTTTGGTGGTTTGAATTATTTTTATATTTTAAAAATCACAGATTGTAATACTTTATGTGGATGAGGCATGCTGTGATTATAGTATGTGGATGAAGCATGCAGTAATTGCAATATTCTAAAGTTTCAAACTTTCTTGCTTTGGATGAGGCATGCAGTGATGGTAATATTTTTTTAAGTCATTGACTGTAATACTTTTTTTTTTTTTTTTTTGAGGAAGTGCACAAGTTAAATTATGTTGAAATTTATAAAATTTGAAACCGCCAAACCGATTCGCATCCATCCGCCAAACCGCCAATCCGCTCAATCCACATCCGCCGGATTGGCGGACGGATGCGGATTGATTTTCTCCAATCCGCCAATCTGGCGGACGGATGACAGATTGGAGGTTCCGTGGCCGCAACCGACCCGTGCCCACCCCTAGTGGCAGTCTTCGTGTCCAAGTGCCTTACTTGTCAGCAAGTGAAGGCCGAGCATCAGAGGCCAGCAGGTTTGTTACAACCCTTGCCTATTGCCGAGTGGAAGTGGGAGTATGTCACTATGGACTTCGTTGTAGGTCTTCCGAGGACTCAGCGGGGTAGTGACGCTATTTGGGTGGTTGTAGACCGGTTGACTAAGTCGGCGCACTTTATCCCTATGCGCGTGAGAGATTCGGTAGATCATCTTGCCGACTTGTATATTCGGGACATAGTGAGATTGCACGGGGTCCCAGTGTCGATCATCTCAGATAGAGATCCACGTTTTACTGCTAGGTTATGGCAGAGTTTGCAGAGTGCCTTGGGCACTAGATTGATCTTTAGCACGGCTTATCATCCTTAGACTGACGGGCAGTCCGAGCGTACTATTCAGATCCTTGAAGATATGCTTTGAGGTTGTGTTCTTGATTTTAGTGGGTCGTGAGAGAGGCACTTGCCCTTGGTGGAGTTTGCCTACAACAACAGTTTTCAGTCAAGTATCGGTATGGCACCGTTTGAGGCCTTGTATGGCCGACCTTGTAGATCTCCAGTTTGTTGGGCCAAGGTGGGTGATGCACCTTTGTTGGGCCCGGAGTTGGTGAGGGAAATGACGGAGAAGGTTGAGCTTATCCGTAGGAAGCTTGTTACAGCCCAGAGTCGTCAGAAATGTTATGCCGACCACAGGAGGAGGCCTTTGGTATTTGAGGTAGGTGATCATGTTTTCTTGAAAATATCACCTAGGCGGGGTTTGATGAGATTTGGTAAGAGTGGGAAGTTGTCCCCTCGATTTATTGGTCCTTTTGAGATCCTTGAGAGGATTGGCAAGGTTGCCTACCGTTTAGCTTTGCCGCCGCAGTTGTCCGGAGTGCATGACGTGTTTCATATTAGTATGCTTCGGAAGTACGAGCTGGACCCATCGCATGTATTGGATTGGACCGACTTAGAGGTTGATGAGGATGCCTCATATGAGGAGAGACCGGTTCGGGTCTTGGATAGGCGAGATCAAGTCTTGCGAGGCAAGACCATTCCCTTGGTGAAAGTTTTGTGGAAACATCACGGGGTGAAGGAAGCCACTTGGGAACGTGAGTTGGAAGTCCGAGAGAAATATCTGGATCTATTTGTAGATGTTTGAGCATATGTTGTAAATTTTGTTGTATTGATAAACCTTAAGAGCATTGAATATGTCTTAGGTTGTAAAACATTGTATATATTCCGGTTTATGGAAGTATTGTAGAACTTGCCTTGAAATGGAAGTTTATTATAACATTGTATATGTTGAATGTGTTGTAAAAATGGAAATATATCATGAACATTGAATATGATATGGAATTATAAATCATGTATATTGGAAAATTGTTGGAATTGAAGGAAATGCACGTTGATAATGCGTACTGTAATATATATTGTGAAATGCCTCTTGAATAAAGGTGGAATGACCGGTAATAGGTCAAGTTATAGAATTTTGAATTGTAATGTGGTTGAGAATTGAGAAAAACTTGTTTTTGAAAACTTATGCCTAATTTCGGGGACAAAATTCTTTAAGGAGGGGAGGTTATAGTGATCCCGGTCTTTCTCCATTTGGTTGTTGTATCTGGACTTAGGTTCCATGGAGCTTGTTATTGTATATATCTTGTTTCCGTCCTTCAATACTTTGTATTTGAGTTATAGGATGTTTTGGGCAGGTTTGTTACAGGTTTGGTGTGCTTGGGAGCAAATGGTTGCTGCCCAGGATTTTGGTCCTTCGCTCGAGCGAGCACTTTGTCGCTCGAGCGAGCTTTGTGTTTTGGCTTCTTCGCTCGAGCTAGGGTTCCTTCGCTCGAGCGTGCGACTGCGTCTGGGTTTGGACCTGAGAGTTGCATTTCTTGGCTCGAGCGAGCGAGGTGTATGTTTTAAGTTTCTTTGCTCGAGCGAGCATTCTGTCGCTCGAGCGTGCTTCTGGGTTGCAGACCTGAAGCTTCGCATTGTTGGTTCGAGCGAGGCTTTTTACGCTCGAGCGAGAGTTCTTTGTGTCTGGTCGCTCGAGCGACCAATCCTTCGCTCGAGCGAGCCTGTGTTATATCAGCAGACAACAGCGGGTAAACACTTCACTTTTTCATCTCTTTTGATTTCAAAACCCTAGATCCGAGCTCTCTCTCTCTCTACACACCTTCTCTCTAGGGTTTCATCTCCTTTTAGTGTGTTTCTACCCTAAGTCCTTTGTAAGAAAGATAGAGGTTGTTGAGGGCTTCATTTTAATCTGAAAAAATCTTGGATTTGGAGCACATTGGATTTTGGTCATCTTCTCCATTTGAGTTCTTCATTTCGAGGTAGGGATACTCTACTCCATTCTATGGGTTTTGTCTTTAATTTGGTCATTTTGAATAGTTGGTGATATTGGGTAATTTTGGGAAATGTTAGGGTTTGTTATGTAATTAACAAAAGAGGGGTTTTCAAATATTAAAACCTATGTGAATGTGAGTTGTTGAAAAATGGAATTTATTGTTATTAGATTGGTGAAATCAAACCTTAGGGTTGATATGTGAAATATGGGAAAATGCCCTAATTATAATGATAAATTAATTTGTATAATTAATTTTGGGAAAATGAGAAATTGAGTTGAGAATAATGAAATTGGGAAATTACGGGATTAAATAAAAATGTTGATATTATATATGTTTATGCATTTATGTTCTGTTTAGAAATATCTGCTTGGGCTATCGATGGAGGATAGTCTTGATTGTTGTAGACACTGCATGTTGATTAGGGAAAACCGAAACTAATCACATTGAATACGTCATTGAATATGACAGTTAGAATAATACATCAAATATGTGTATTGATTGATCCTTGTATATAATAATTGCTTATATACTTGGAATATGTGTATTCTGTGGGAGGAGATAGGGGATGTACTCCATGGTTTGAGGGAAGATAGGGGATGGACTCTCAAACCTGTTTGGGAGAAGATAGGGGATGGACTCCATTGATACAGCAAATACGTGTATCAGATTGAAGTGTTAATACAGCAATTATGTGTATTAAATGGAAGTGTTAATACAGCAAACATGTGTATTTATCATTGAGGCATGGAAATGTTTTAATTGTGAGTTGTAAACTCATTTGAATGTTGAATCAAGGAAGTGTTTTAATGTGAGATATAGTCTCATTGAAATAATTTGATAAGTAAAGGAAAATGGATTGTAACATGGACATGATTGTCATGGAACTGTATTGTGATATAAAATGGTTTATAAGTGTTAACCATCTATCAAATGCCATTATTTTAGTCATTGTTCATATTTCGTTTAGTATATTTCTACTGGGTTGTGGCTCACCCTATATGGGACATCATTTTCAGGTACAGATGGTATGCCACCTCCAAGGACATAGCTTGAGAGGCTAGAGGCTGACAGACTTTTTGTGTTATCTTTTGTGTATTACATGTAAATCAAGCCAAGGGCTTACTTTGTAATTGAGTTAGTACTCTCTTTGTGACCAAGTGTTGGCTTGAAAAGTTGTAAGCCCATAGGATATTTACTTTTGTTGTCAACATGTAATACTTTATACTTAACTACTCTGATGAATGGAAAGATGTTTATTTCTTTTATGTCTATGCTTGTCAAGATTGTTGGGTTTGTATGTGTTATTTTGAAGGCATTACATATTATCACTGTTTTCACATTAAAATGTATATTTTTATTTATTTATTACTGTATTTTCACATTATTTATATTAATTTTCAATCCGTTTAAACTTATTAAAATAAAAATTAATATAATTCTATTAAAATTATGAGACTTGAAATATTTTCTCAAAATCTCAAAATCTTTTCTTTCTGGTTAGCTAGAGCATCAACAATGGATCCATTAGTGAATGTGTTTGTGTCAACTGTTAAAAATTTAGGTTGCGTTTGGTAGAGTTTTGTAAATATGATTTGAGAGTATGAGTTGTGTTTTGAGTTTGTGAATTGTGGAATTATGATTTGAGTGTAGAAAATTTGTTTGGTTATAGTTTTTGAATAGAGTGTTGAATTGAGTGTGGAATTGAGTTTTGAAAGTTTGATTTGACATGTGAAGTAAAAAAATTTGTTTGGTTATGAGTTTTGGAAAGAGTTTTCAAAACTTAATTCAAATTATTATAACTCATAACAAAACACACTACTTTCACACTATTGAAAATTCTGATCAACACTCATAACCAAACTCTTTTTAAAATTCAATTAAAAAAATTATTATTAACAGAAAATAACATTAATCAATTTTTTAATTGAAAATACTACAAAGGAAATAATATTTTTTTTCAAAATAAATATTCAAAAAATTTAAATCATAAATATTTAAATAATTTAAATAATCTAAAAAATTTAATAAGTAAAAAATTAAAATAAATATTCAAAAAATTAAATCATAAATATTTAAATAATTTAAATAATCTAAAAAATTTAATAAGTAAAAAATTAAAATAAATATTCAAAAAATTTTAAATAATTTAAATATTCAAAAATTTTAAATAATTTAAAATGTTAATATTTTAAAATTTAAAAACAACTCTACACTCAAATCGTAACCAAACACATAAAACAAAACTCAATTAAGAAATTATTTTTAAAACTCATAACCAAACACATAACTCGAAATTCCATACTACTTTTACAACTCTACACTCAAATTGTAACCAAATACATAACAAAAAAAATTATAATATTTAAAAATATTTTTATAAAATAGAGTTTGAATTTATTTTTATAAAATATTTTAAAATTTAAAAAATTAAAATCGTAATATTTTGAAATTAAAATATTTAAAAATATTCAAAAAATAAAAAAAAATCGTAACATATTTAAATATTAAAATATTTAAAATCTTAACAAAATTAAAATATTTTTAAAATATTTAAAATATTTAAAAAATTAAAATATTGATTTGAATTGAGTTTTGAAAAGTAATGATTATGTTTTGAATTGAGTTTTGAAAAATGGGTGTAGAATTATTATTTGAAAGCTCCAAACAAGCAACACACTCAAATTAATAGGTAAAATTATATTTTGAGAGGCTTATTAAACGGAGCCTTAGCTAGTGAAACTCTTATTTTGAGCTCCAATGGAGCTGTTAATGGGCTGGACAGTGCAACACATTAGTGTCAGATGCTAATGAGCTGGCCACAGTTAACAAATGATTTGGCCAGCAGAGAGAGAGAAAAGAGAAAGAGAGAGAGACAGAGGAGGGAAGCTGAGACAATGCAGTGGGGTGGGCCCACTACACTTTTAAATTATTAGATTATTTTATTTATTGTTTATATATATATATTCTTAACACATCTATTATATCACCATTTACTCACTAAATTAATTAACTCTTAACACACATTTTTTGGTCCCATTTTTATCACTTTTTGTCATATAACACACTTTAACACACATTTTAACACATCCATTAGACCATCTCCAATGGTTCATCAGATTCATTACCAAATTTGAATTTGGTGAAAAAGAATAGATTTTTTTGTCTCCAACAGTTTCATCAAAACGATATCAAATTGAGAATGACTCAAATTTTTCACCAAACTAAGGATGTTGTGGGTCTTTCAGCAAACCACTATTCATTACCGTTGTATTTTTATTACCGGATGACCATCTTTCGCAAAAATTTGTACAAATTTTACACTGGGAAGTCGACCCCCGGATGATTCCTTAAGCTTGAAAATGGAATCTCGTTCAACTATAGAATTGACACGATGAGATGGGCGAACCTCTATTTTCTCAATTGATTGTTGTGCATCTTCAAGTGTTGACGAAGCCAATTTTTCAGTTGACAATTCTGCACTTGGTGGTTGTGTTTGGACCTCATCACGAGCTTTGCCATTAAAATCCATTAAATGGGCTTTACTGCCCTTAGGTACTTTAATTTTTGAAGATAACACTTGTGTGTGTGGAATCTTGTTCAACTACTTTTTTGGCAACATGTTTGGTTCAACGAGATCCTCGAATTTCTTGTTGTTTATTGAAAATCCGACTTCTATAATATTTTCCTGACTAACCTCATGTACTCCTCTCGATCTAGACTCATTTTCATCTACTTTGGATAGTTAAGATGAGGCAACCCACATTTCCTCACTGCAACAAGTGGTCTGCTTGTCCAAATCCACATCCCCATCAGACATCAAATGTTCTTCCCACAATAATTACATACGACATTGCAAAAAAAAAAAAAAAAATCCTTTTTCAGTTGTCTCCCCCCCCCCCCGCGACATCTAATGCGTTTTGATAAAAGCTACAATATACACCGTTGGAGTGGCTAATATCAGATTGAGCAAAACATCTTTTTTTTATTCATATTTGATAAAAATTCTGATAAACCGTTGGAGATACTCTTATGGATGTTCTTACTAAGCCTTTGTTTGAGATGTGAATTGATTTTTAGACTTTTTGACTATTTTAGCCTGGAGTCAAAAAGTCTCGTTTGAAATGAGTTTTTCGATTTTCTTGAATTTTGTGAGATGAAAAATAAAATGATTATGGTTTTAATGTGACATTTTATCTAATTAATTTTAGTCTATTTTGAATTTTTTTGACTAAAATAGTCAAAAAAAAAAAAAGTTCATGCCAAACATACCCTAAATGAAGTATTTGGATTGAGACCCATATCCCGTTACGACGTAACCTAGTAGACTCAGGCTCCGTTTGGGAAGCAAAAGTTAGGACTTTTTTTGCTATTTTAGTCACAAAAAATAAAATAGGCTTTTTAGCCCAATAAGACAAAAATATCACATCCAACCCATAATTATTAAAGTCCTTTCCAAACTAGGCTTTTTAACCTTAGACTAAAATAGTCAAAAAAATCAAAGAGCTAAAAAGCCAACTCACTTTCCAAATGAACCCTCAATTTGTTACTAAAAAATAAAATATATTAAAATAATTAATAAAATAAAATATCATATTTAATTTATAATCATTTTATTTTTTCCCTTACAATCATCAAGTATAAAAAAAAATCTCAATCATCTTTTCAAATTAAACTTTTTTAACCAAATTAAAATAATAAAAAAATTAAATAGACAAATAAAATAACTGACTTTTCAAACCAGACAAAGAGCGAAGAAGGTTTTTACGAGTCACCCCCACGGCATATGGTAAGACTAACTGTAGACAAGCATACCCCAGGTACCGGCTCCATAGACACGCACGCAGTACCATCTCGTAAACAATGGTAAAGGCCGTAAAGCTACTGGTGGCTTCTCTCTCCTCCTCCAGTTGCTTCATAACATTGTACACCTCCAGAACCAGAAGCCTCCGCCCCACCGCCACCACTTCCGCCACCAGCGCCGCCGCCGCCTCCAATCTTCGTTTACACATCGCCAGAGCTTCGTCTACGTCTACTCATACACACAAGGCAAGTACACATCGATCTCTATTTCACTTCATTCACTCCCTCAGCAAAATTATATTCAATACCATTGAATTCGCTTTGGAAATCAACAGATGAATTCGGAGCTTTACACATTCGGACCTTACAAAATTACCCCCAAGGAAGTCTTCTACTCCACCGATCTCTGCTTCGCCATGGTCAACCTCCGCCCTGTTGTTCCTGGTAAACTATACTTAAACATTTAAATATATGTATACTTGCGAATAAGTGTTTTGAATGGGGTTGTCTCGTCCCTAAATTGAAATGATGGTGGTGAAATTATTATTTTTTAGGGTTTTAGTTTTTTTAACAATTGTTCAGAATGATCTATGAATTTACAAATTTATTTCGGCTTTACGGTTTTCATATGAAGTTTGAACCAATTCTAGTGCCCCATATATATATATATATATAGCTAGGGTTTTAGTATGTGACTTGCCCCAAAGTTTTGAAAACCCACCTTATTATAGTAGTATTAGTTAAAAAATATTTACAATTACGTGGTCACCTAAGCTGGTTTTTTGGAAAATATTAGTGATATTGTAGGCCATAGTGAACAATTTTTTTGGTTGCATGTGTATATATTCATTCAAGAACTTTCTATATTTTTGAGTGCCCTGGGATATTTTATAGATTAATACTCTATTGTTTCTGGTACTTCTGAGTTATGTCAAGATCAGGGAGTATGAATGGAAGATTGAAGAACAGTGCATTGCAAAAAGGAAATTACCATGATATAAGTTGGTTTTATGTATATTTATATGCATCAACATAAGTTGGTTGCATATTTGTATGTAATCAATGTATGTGTGTAATTTGCTTGATCCAAACATATACAAAGCAATTGTAATGTTTCATTAACTTGTTTTTGGGTTTTGTCATTTTAGGTGTGGGTACCATGTGTTTATCTTAATTGTCTTTTCACCTTCGGTACATCATTGATGTTGTGTCTTCATTTTTTCCTACTCATTTGACACAACATTTTCGTGTTAAACTATTAACTTCTTTGATTTTGATTAATTTCTCTATCCTTTTGCAGGTCATATCCTTTTTTAGCCTCATTATGGTTAGATATTGTGGTTGAAGTAATGTGTTGGGGTCTTTTTAGATCTATATGTGCATGTATCTCTAACCAAATGAGAGGAAAAAAAAGGTATTTCTAACAAAGTCAAATACCATAGTTTTTTTCCTCAATCCTTTTCCACCTTGAACTTGATTTTTCAATTTGTTCTTGAGGCTGATTTTCAATTGGGCCTGCCTAAGTTTTTAAGCTCGTCAGTGGTGAAGTGGATTCCAACATTGTATGCATGTGTGCACACGTAAATGTACTCACAGCCTATATCTGATGCATATTAGCATGTAATTTTTTTGACTTAAAGTGGAAGTTCCTTTGATGTAGTGTTCTAGCAATGCCTTCAAACTGGTGCATATATGCATACATACATGCATGCCTATGATTCTCTCTATGCCGGAGTTGGTGTATTTTCTATCTAAAGGAGATGATCAAAATACTTTGGACTACTATGGGAACTTAACTGTGGGCATATGTATTAGCATTTAGCACTATATATTATTTTTTTGGCTCAAGACTTTTAGTTGTTTGTGCACCCATATCTGATATTCAGCTTGAGTTATTGTTGGGTAGTTTCATTAGATGCCACAACATCACTTAAACCAGTCATGAATATTGTGAACTCGGAGTTGTCAGTTGGTTAACTTGACAATATATACACGTGCTTGTCTGCCCAAGGCGTGAGGTAAAGCGCTTTGTTGATCTCACTGCTGAGGAGACTGTTGATATGTGGCTTACAGTGCAGAAGGTTGGTAGTCAGCTCGAGAGCTACCACAAAGCATCTTCACTAACATTAACTATCCAAGTAAGATGGCTGCAAATTTAATATTTCCTAAATATTTAGTTAGACTTTTTTTTTTTCTTTTTTTTCTTCTTAATGAATTTATTGTATATATGGTTTTTACAAGTTAATAATGCATCATTCAGAATAAGGTTGGGTTTGGCATTCCCTAAAAAAGTCAAAAAGTCAAAAATTCACTATCCTATTTAAGTCACATCATCTTATTTAAGTCACATCACCTCTCTACCATATCATTTCAAACCCAATCATATTTCATAAAAAGTTAAAAAGTGCACTTATTTAGATCATCCCAAACAACTCCTAAATTGCACATACTGATCCTCAACCTAGAGTTTTGAAACTACTAACCAAACATTTTGTTACCTTTCTTAACCCCGGCATAACAAAATTTCTCTTCCAAGGCCACTTCTAACTTTATTTTCTTCCCTTTGATTGAAAGGACTTAATATTTTTTGTCACTTTTGTTAAATGGGGAGCTATCATGATATCTATCATTTTGAAAATCATAGTAAATATATTGGTATGGAACCTTAATCCCCAGCATCTACCGGAAAATGTAACCAATATCATGATTAATGAAAAATTTTATTAATTTTATTTATGAAACCACACAAACTTTTATTTACTTACATTTCCCTTATCATTAACTGTTACATCTTGAGTCACATCACTATTTTTTACACTAATGATTATATTTTGTAAAACATTAGAAAATTCTGCGGGGTCCATAACAACTGATCTTCTGCGATCAACTTCCTCTTTGCTAACACCAACCTCCGAAATCGACGGACCAGGATCAACATCACTAGTGTCATCACCACCTCTGCGTACATCAATTTCAGACAAACTTAGACGACCTCTGCGTTCATGAATAACTGAACCATTTTTTCCAAAACCTCCTAACAACAAATCTCTTCGTCTCTCCGGTAAACCCACAAACTTAGTCCGTGTCAGAATTGGTATGGCTTTCGTTGGGGGCACAATGCCAAACATCAACATTATCATTAGTATATTTTTAAGATAACACAACAATAGATGGGGTCCTCATTTGCGAATCTTCTGGCATGTCACTCGTAGAATACTTCAAATATCCCTTCATTTTACAATACGTAATCCCCTTTTTAATATTCGAATTTTCAAGTTGATACTTCACCATCCATAGCACTGTTTGTCGTTAATTGAACAATAACCATTCCCATAATAGACTAACTCGCATTGACAATCCACGGGGAAAAGAAACCACGCTTGCAGACTGTCATTACCATCTAACCTCCGATCATAAACATTTACTCTAACCAACCCACTGGCATTGGGTGCGCAAAAGGGGAATATTTTATCAATATTTTATGAATCTTAATACTCTTTTGTTTGTATCTTAACCTCAACTGAGAAAATAAATTAGGCAACGCAAGTTCAATACAACTGAAATCACTTGCTGAAACACTTTCAATAACACCAGTTTTTATATCATCCATCTCTATTCAAAACCTGAACATTGCAAATAAAAAAACATAAATTATAATTCTAAACAGTCTTAAAATACATTTGACTCCTTGACGTAATTTTGCATTCTTTTCCACTAACAGTAGCAGCCACTAAATATATGGCACCCTTCTGAATACTTTCAACATTTCCCAACAGCGTATCTTTGTAGTCCGTCCAAACATTAACTGGGAAGAATCGGTCCACAACTTCTATCCTGTAACGAACGTATTCTTTGTCCTTGCCACCAACGAGCTTGAATTTCATTTTCTTTAGCATTCGAAACTGGTCGAACTAGTCAAAATCAACAATCCAGGTCTCAGGATTACCCTTGCCAACTCCAATAAATATGTGGGGACGGAATCTGACGGACTATTATTACTTATGACAAAAAACAATACGTGGTGGACCACAACTTCGTCTTTAATATCTTGTCCTAAGTAAGGGGTTGTTTGGGATGACTTAAATAAGTGCATTTTTTGTCTTTTACGAAACGATGTGCAGAAAAGTAGAGAGGTGATATGATGGAAAAAAGATAAAAAGATTGATTATTTTTGGGTTGCCAAACTTGGTGTAAACATTCCCAATTAATTTTATACCCTTAACCACGACCTTGTCTGATTGACGGTCACATCTTTTATTACTCAACTCAATACCATTAAGCAATCTCGCTACATTTAACGTTCCTTAATTGTTCATCATACAATTGTAACTTCCTTACTCCCCTCTTAGTCTTCTTAATATTTCGGGGAATATTCTGAACGTACGTCAGCAAACATATGTCGCCTTAAAAGGTGCACGACCATGGTAACTCCTCTTATGTCCACTAGTTGTCGGTGTCCTTGACTTCCGGTACGCAAAGAGAGTCCGATACTAGCTGCTCATTACTCCTTCCATTTTTGATAAAACACTCCAAATCTTTTATCCTACAAATTCTGCAGATTCTCTTGCCTCTACTAACCTTAGTTGCACGAAGCGGGAGCAGGAGCGAGAGCGGGGAAGCGTGGCCATGTAAAGGAGTCGTAATTTGGGAGCGCTTATATATTATTTTTATTGAAATATTTTTAATTTATCTATATAAATTTTTTTTTTAAAATTTAATTAACATATATATGTTAGAAAAATTTTATTTTTATGTAATATTTAATTAATTAAATATAACATAAAAATTATTTTTAAAAATGAATGACAAACAAAAGTAGTGAAGTGATATTTTTTAGAGCACCAGTCATTATCTTTGAATAAAATTTATTATATTTTATTTAATAAAACAACATTTATGTTTTATTTAAATATATTTTTTATTTTTTATCTTATATATTATTTTTATTGATAATATTTTTAATTTATATATAATTTTTAAATAATATATATAAAAATATTGTGAGATATAATTTTTTTCTCCAATTAATATTTGAAATATATTATAACTATCATAAATTGTTATAAATTATATTTTATTTTGTGTTTTTACTTAGAATTAAAATCTATTTATTTTGTGGATATAAAAATTAACATTATCTTAATATATATATATATATAACCTATTACATTTATTTATATTTATAAAGGTAAAATAAATAAATAGAAAATATATGAGAATAATTATAAATACATTTAATAGTTATATTATAATCAAGAAAGAGAGAAGAGAGACTCAGCAGAATCAAAAAAACAAAAAAAAAAAAAAAAAAAAGAAAGAGAGAAGAGAGACTCAAATAGAGGCGAGAGAGGAGAGAGAGAGAAGAGGAGGAGGCGATCGAGAGAGAAGAAGAGTAGATCGAGAGAGGAGACGAGATCGATGGACGGAGAGAGGAGACGAGATCGATCGATCTAGAGAAGACGAGTCATGAGATCGAGAGAAGAGGGACAGAAAGATCGAGAGGAAGAGAAGAAGACAGATCCGCGACGAGATTCGCGTTTCTCTAGCATCAAACTCGCGATTCTTCTACGAATCTGAGTCAGAAGCGCAGAATCGCGCTTTTGAGGAAGAATCGTGAGCAAGTTGAACGATTCCTGCTACTAAGCTACTAACCCTTCTATTCAGACACCTTAGCTTTGATATTTTTGCCCTCTGCTCCTCGTACACCGGAACAAACTTCGCTGGAGCTGAACGCTGGCTCTCTTCCCACAGTCCTATTTGCCACGTCAAAAAGCGATCTACACACATTTGAGTGAACTGCCCGTAATTCTTGGGATACTCTTCTAAGGAGTACAACATTGTATACCAATATAATCAACAAAAAATAAAGATAAAAAAGGAGGGACGAATCAATGTACCAGAAAACTTCACCACAATAGCTATCCCACTGCAAAAGCATATTTCTCTCTTTCAACAAATGTTTTTTGGTACTAAATAAATAGCCAAAGTGACCTGCGTGTAAGGACGAAGATGCCCCATTCAAAATAATTCAAAAGCATAATCATTTTTTCGGCTTTGCTTTATTTCTATCATTCTGCAAGAATTTTTACTTTATTACCACACAAACCATCAAAAACACGACATGTGTATCGCACTATCCGACAAAGGAATCAAAAGTACTCACACCACTCATACTTGGGCCCTGGGTGTGACTTCCTTTTAACCCCATCCATACACGTGTTCACAAGTACAACAATGGACGGCCCAGATCAGCGCGGAGGGGAGTCCCCCCCCCCCAGTCACACCACTCACACCGTTCACACCTGGTTTTTTAACTAATAAGGAGGCCTTGTACGGCTTGTGTGAGTTCACTGTTTACCACTACAAAATACATCACCAAGCCTTTTTTCGTTTTTATGCTAAGAATGTTTTTCTTACCTACCCACAAGTTGATCGTAGAGGATAAGTTGTTATGGACCCCGCAGAATTTTCTAATGTTTTACGAAATGTAATTATTAGTGTAAAAAATAATGATGTGACTCAAGATGTAATAGTTGATGATAAGAGAAATGTAGTAAGTAAATAGAAGTTTGTGTGGTTTCATAAATAAAATTAATAAGATTTTTCATTAATCGTGACAATGGTTACGTTAACATTAAACCATTCTCTAATTTTTGGGGACATTGCATCTAACCAACTACTGTCCCCATTAGTTAATATAATACATGGAATTTCTCCTCTAACAGTGAGATCTGGTTGAAATTTAACAAACACATGGAAGTCTCTCTGGCAACCTACTAAATTCTTCATTAATTCAGTAGGGACTGTCGAGTATTTGATGTTGTCTATGACGTTGTAGACGGCATCTTGATCGTAGTCCTTGAAGCTTATTCTACCGGAGAAGTAATTGTGTCGTCCGAGACTTCTGGTCCAGGCAGTTTTTCCGCTGTGCTGGATCCTATTATCAGAGGAGGATGAGAGATCTTCGTTAGTATATAAGTTGTGTATATTATTTTAGAAGACCAACCAATTTGGGGATGTTCTCTTCATAAGAAAGGACAAAGCAAGGGACTAGATCAATGTCACATGGACCACAACGCAAGCTCATTTATTGAATTATACGACTGGTAGTTATAGGTTTTACTTCTGTTGTCATTTACCCAAAGTAGAGAATTAATGCAAAGGGCGAAGAAGAAAAAAAAAAGAAATAATCTGACACTTAAAAAGTGTTGAAACATATGATTTTATGAATTGATCCACTGCATTTTATGTGTCAGTTATTATAATAGCTGCTGTTCATCCATCGATAGTGTATGAATTATGTCATGTAGATGTTAACTATTTGATTTTTGTTGGCACCTTAGGATGGTCCCCAGGCAGGACAGACTGTACCCCATGTTCATATCCATATCCTTCCAAGAAAAAGTGGTGACTTTGAGAAAAGTGATGATGTTTATGATGCTGTAAGACCAAATGTTCCTTTCAATTCTTTTATGTTGGATTATTTATATTGTTTCCTTGAGCTGGAGAGATCTTAGAATTGACTTATCGTCTGGTTGTCATTCATTGTGTAGATTGATGAGAAAGAGAAGGAACTAAAGCAGAAACTTGACTTGGACAAGGAAAGAAAGGACAGAACCCTTGAGGAGATGTCTGAAGAGGCAGATGAATACAGAAGGCTACTTTCATAAGTCATAATTATGTTAATATTGACCGGTGGTGCAACATATAGTTGATCTCTCCATGTTGTTTCCAACATGTTTGGATGATTGTATTGACCTACTAAGATGCAGTTTATGCATTACCAGTATATGGCTTACTTCATTCATTATTATGAAATGAAGACGACATTTGTTTTTGGTTTGGAACCAGTTCTGTTTTGTTTAATCTAAGATTTTTTTGGTAGAATGAAGGAACGAGGGTAGGTAATTGAGATACTCTTGAATAGAGATGTGTTTGGTTTGGTTTTGAGAGAGTAGTTTTTAAAAATTGTTTTGGGGAGAGAGTTTAGAAATTTTTTTGGTTTGTTTGGTTGTGTATTTTGAAAGTTGTTTTAGAGTTTGGGAGTTTGGAATGATTTGATATTTTGTTATAATTGAGTAAATGTGTGTGAGAGAAAAAGTAATTGAGGAGAGAGGATAGAGAAAAAGTGATTGATTGATGTGTAAGAGAGAGTGATTTTGGAAAAATTACAAACCAAACAAATTTTTTAGAAATTTTTTCCCAAAATCACTCTGCAAAGCCAAACCAAACATACCCGACATTTTCTTTCTGCTTTTGCTCTGTGTTTTGCCTACACCTTGTTGCCAATCTTCAGTGGCCTTGATTTCCCACAGCCATGCTGATTTAGCACGAGACGGGTCCTTTGAACTAGCAGTGAATGTTAAAATGAAATTTTTAGTAATGTTGGATCCACAGGAGCTTTGAAACTTATTTCTCACAGTAAAGAAATCCATAGTTGTTAAATGATTCTTTCCTTCTGATCTAGCAACCAAATGTATCTAACATAAAGCTGGAATGATGCTGCAGCACCTTTTGACCAAGTATGGGGAGGATCGTTTTATTCAAAGTGTTTAATTTCCATTACAGGGATTTAACCTTTCTTTGTATGGAGATATAGTACCTATACCACAGAGAAAATAACACCAGCAAAATTTGAAGCTTTGAAAATGTGGTACAGTGTAGGTTTGTTTAAAATACAGATTGCCTTTTATGGTTTGAAAAATTACAAATATCCCCTAATTAGAATTTTTTATTTAACAGAGTTAACTAAAGAAATGAAATTCATAATTGCTCTCCTATACAATAATAAAATTATCTAAATTATTAATTGAAATATATTTTTAACATCATTAAAAACTGTTAATTTACTTGATGATTTATTAATAAAATGAGTGATTTGTTATGAAATTAGAAACCTTAGGGGGGTAGAATGTAATTTTCAAAATCACAGAAGCGATTATATCTTAATCAAATCTGAGGAAATGTATTTGTAATTTATCTAATTTTAAATAATATATTACTATCTTGTCTTATCTTCTATTCATGTTCAAATACGAACACCATGTTCTCTTCCGAAAGGGAGTCATTAAGACTAGAAACTCTTTCATGTCCACCTCTCTCTGGTCTGACAAAACCAATGACCAAAAATTTAGAAAATTTACTAAGAATATTAACTAAAAAAAATCAATGATCTATATTTATTGTCAAAAAATAGTTGAGAGCACTAAAAGTGATATTCTAATAGTACCATTAATGATGTGATAGTAGATCCCGTCCACTGCCTATGCCTATGCCTATGCCTTGTTTTTTTTTTTTTTTTTTGACATTCCTAATATATTAGTGCTATTAGTAATCTTTTTTTAATGGTACAAATCATTATTGTTTGTTGTCGGCGTAATTATAAAATTAATATTTAAAATAAATTTTCATGATTCATAGTATTTTTAATTCTTTTATAATCGTGCCTGGTTTGAATAATTTGACATCACCCAAATGTTAGTGTGGGTGGTTAAGTTGTTGCTTTCAGTCTTTCGGCCTCACCTGGCAAGGTCTATATTTGATGACTTGTATTCATGTCTATTAGGCAAAACCCTATTCATACCTAGAATTTTGCCATATCATTGGATTCTACAGACTGTCAAGATCATCTATAACTGTTCTGTTGTCTGCAAGGGTAGTGTCATTGCCTTCTAGTCCGTATTGACTATTAAGGTCGAAAAATGTTTGAGGGCCACAATTTCTGTGGTTTAAATGGCTCGAATTTGTCAAAACGATGTCGTTCGACGTCGTTTTGACAAATTCGAGCCATTTGAACCACAGAAATTGTGGCCCTCAACCATTGCTGATTAAGGTCGAACATCTTCCACTCTCCCCACATGCACATCAACATTGTACCTTCTACAATTTACTCATGTATGGAATTTCAAATCAACCGAGTTGTTTAGAACAAGCTTAAATTTGAACTCAAAAGCTTAAATCGAGTTGTGTATTGGAACTCAAGCTTAAATTTTATAAATATTGAAACTCGATTATGTACTATAGCCAAAATCAAATGCTATTTTTGACTTGAGTCATTTATAATCATATACACATAGGGCAGAAGGAAAGAGAAAGTCGAGGAAACCCTAATTGAATAATGTCATCTTTAAATTTATCTACAATAATAATAACATGGGATTTAATCTTAGTTAATTAAGTTCTAAATAAATCATAATAATTTACGTCATTAAAAGAGTGATATTTTAAGAGTTAATTACTATTTTTCATAATGCTTTAATGATTTTCTTGTACTTGATTGGCCATTCAAATGCTAAATAGTGTTTGTTATATTATATTCTTATAGAATAACATAAAATGAATTTTTGTATTACATTCAAAGACACGTGCCCTCTTCCCGCCATTTACACATCATTTTTCTTCATTCATTCAGTCTAAAAAAAGGTAAGGACTTAAAAAAGTAAATGTATATTTTTCGCATATCTATCTGTATATATAATAAGGTTAATTGTACTAATTTTGTTTAATTATTAGTAAATATTATTTTACTCTTATCAGTTTTAAGTTCATACATATTGGCCGCCTCAATTAAAAAAAGTGCGATCAACTCAAAAATTCAAATTTGAATTTTTCTAATCTAACAGTCCATGTGCTGAAATAGTATGCCCATAAGGACATGATTCTACAAAATGACCAAATTGCCCAACTATATTTATTGTTCCCAAATCAAACCAAACCCTAACCAAACAGTCTCTCTCTCTCGCTCTCGCTATGGAAAGCACTCCAGGACTAGAAGTTCTTATCAACGGCAACATTGTCTATAAATCGTCCCGATCCTCAACAGTATTTCATTGGTCATAGTGGGAATCGTGGTCATGAGGGTAGATCGGAGAAGAAGTTTGTCAGGGAGATCCAAGATCTCTCCGTTCAACCTCATAATTCATTTTACAGATCAGTCAACACCAACATCTTCAGATCCAGTTTATTTGTCCAATTTTATTTTATTGTTTTTTTTATTTTTTTGTAGTCAATCCAAATCTCTCCTTTCAACTTCATAACCATAGTTTCAGTGTTTTTATTTGCTCTTTTTTTGGTAGTTTTTCTTCTTCTCCAGATCTCTCTGTTCAATCGCATAATTGTTGTTGTTGATGATGAAACAAAAAAAAAAAAAAAATTCACAGATAGGAAAAGAAATGATACTTTCAACAGATAATTGTTATTTCAATAAAAAAGATTTAAATTTTAATAGATAAAAAAAAAAGACTTTTCACAGATAGAGTTTAAACATATAAAGAATGAGAGAAGTAGAGAGAGAAACAGATAGGAAGAAAAAAGAGATAGAGATAGAAACAGATAGAGAGAGAAAGTTTGAAAATTGTGTGAATTTGAACAGATAGAAAAAAGATTTTAAAAATTCAACATATAGGTTAAAAAATTTGAACAGATAGAAATTTTTTTGAACAGTTAGATAAAAAATTGAATAGATCGAAAATAATTTGAATAGATAGGAAAAAAATTCAACGGATAGAAATTTTTTTGAATAGATAGTCAATGAAAAGTCAACAGATAAAAAAAAGTCCACAGATAAGTTAAGGGGTAAAATTGGAAACAAAATGTCATTCAAAACAAACAAAAAGACTTTTCACCAAACTATTTTACAAATGGTGCACCTCTCAGCAATAAAAAAATATTCACTGAATCTAATGCCTTAAACACTCTATAATTTGGATTTATTACCAATTTTCTCTTTAAAAAATCTTAAAATTGTCCCTTATGAAGAGAGTTTGGAGATGATGAAAGTGATATATTTTATAATTGAAAGAGTTATGAATTAATACATAAGAAGATAGGGATCTTGATGTAAATAACCTTATCCAATATTAAGATGATTATATTTTTGTATAAAAAATTAGTAATCATCTCCTATGCTATTTTGATTTATTGGGTTTCATTATTGATAAACGCAATAAAATGGGTAAATTTCGATTATCAAATTGATTTAATTTTTTTCCTAATATAAAATGATAGTCTTATAAAATGTATAATTCAGCCAGAGTAGCTGAACCCTTCCCATGAATGTTGAAGGTTTAGGACACGCACGAAGCTGGTAACTTATCCTTCTCCCCCTCTAGAACTTTCCACAAGTTCATTGCATCTAGGGCCTGAAATTGCAGGAGCCAATGAGATCACAAAGATTAGCCATCAATTAATCTAGGAATTCAGCAATATCGAGAAGACTCGGGCGGCAGGCTAGGACTAGCAATTATCTCTAACTAGTGGTAATGACTTTATAAATTAAAAAAAAATTATTATAAATATGTTAGAGTAATTTTATATGTTATCTTGTGATATACATAAAATTTATAAATTAAATTTTATATTTATAACTTTTAAAATTATTAGTTTAAAAAAATTAAAAAAAAATATATATATATATATATAAATCTATTTAGTGCAATTTTTGATAGTTTGTAATAAATAAAAAAAAGTTAAACTTAATTAAATGAGATTACATGAGTTATGATATATCTCTTGTTGTTATGAAAATAGACAAATTTAAAAATTATAATTAAGACAAATATACAATTTTATCATTAAATGTGAAATTAAGTGATATTTAACAATAATTGATATGATATTTCTGTTATTAATCCAATAATTGAAGTTACATTTCTTTTGATTTTAACTTTATAACTAAAAATATAATATGAATAGAATACGCACAAGAATTTCTGTGCAAAGATCGTTTGTCCCCAAATAACCATGTCTCCTGTCTGAATTCACTCACAACCGTTGGATATGTCTTGAGATTTTCACATCTTGGGATTCTTATATGATCTAACGGTAGTGAGTGAATTGGGACAGGGGGACAGGGTTTTTTGGGGATAGAGATCCTTGCTGCGAATTTTTAGTCTTTTAGAATAAAAAGGTTTTGGTATATTTCCAACCTTTCATCATTTTCTTTTAATTTTTTTTTATCTAATTTAATTTTAAATTTGAATAAAAATTTTGATTTGATATTTAACTTTTTCATTAACTTTTTATCATTTTTTAAAATAAATTTCATTCTTATCCCAATTTTTTTTTTCTTTTCATCAGTTTTGATGAAAAAACAATAATTTCCAACGCTTCATCTTTTTAAATTTTTATCAAATTATAATTCGATAAAAAAATATTAAGGGTTGAAAATTCTCTTAATTGAAATTATAATGAAATAATATCTTGAAATAGTGAAAGTTTGAGTATGTGGTTGGTTGAAATGTATAATTTGATTAATTCTTTTCTCATATTTGTATAAAAATTAACACTTATGACCACATCATTATAAGTTGGATTATGAAAAGTTTTTTGAGGTGTAAAACATTTGTCATTTATAAATATCCTACCTATTAAAAAAAAGAAAAAATAAAAGAAAATAAAATGTGTAGCTTTTGGATATGTTTTTATCAATTTTGTTTTGTGGACATAAACAACTAATGTTTCAATTTAAAAAATTAAAAAGTCTAAAAAAAAAAATAGATTGGGTTTTTTAGGGATAAAAGAAGCCATCTAACTCCTCTATATACTATTTTAAGATGGACTATTTTAATCACATAAAAAAATAAAAATTATATTTAGAGATTATTTCTATATATTATGCTATTACATACAAATACAGCGGTAGCAAATTAATTAATATATATGAAAAGTTATACAAAACTTTCATTTTCAATTAATTGAATTATTATTAACAAACTAATAAATAGCAGTAATGATATAGTAGGATATAAAGAGGATAAAAATGAAAAAACAGAATGATATTTAAAAGTTTTAAATTTACGTAGCTATACAAAAATCTAATGTTACAGTACAATCTTGAATTCCCAATAAATTTTCACATTTCTATGAAATAAAATAACAATAAAAAATAAAAAAAATTCAATACCCAATTTTATGTTTTTCATTAAAAAAATAAAATTTGATCAAAATCCTTGGCACGAAATGGGCATAGATACTTCAATTGCAACTATCATCACTAATAATTATTTTCCACCGTGTAAACTTGTAAACAAACACATAAATCTCACTAAAACCGAAACCAAAACCAAACCAACAACAGAGAAAGAGAATCACACGGAAAAAAAAATAAAATTAAAAAATAAATAAATTTATGGAGTGGTAGGATATTATCTCCCAACAATTTAGACCTCGCCCCGCCTAACCCGTTAGCTTCTTCGCCAATGCCCGCGAAGTTTAGGAGTTGGGATAACTAATCAAATTATTCTTTAAATAAGACTTAAAAATTAATTAAAAAAAATTGATTACAAATTGATAGATATACATAAAAAAAAAAAAAGATAATTATATTATTAAATCATAATTCAAATTTAGATATTGTTATATTTTTTTGATATCTATATCAAAATTCTTATCTTATTTATTTTTGTGTGGTTTCTATTAAATTTTTTTTTTCCAATTTATTTAAGATGGAGTTGTGGATTTCTATTTTTTTAATTTTAATTTATCTATAGTTTCTATTTGTTTTTAATTATTATTATTTAAGTAAGTTATGATGTGAGTTAGATATGTGATAGACATGTGAGTTTTATTTATTTAAAGTATAATGGCGTGAGATATTTTCAAATTAGATTTGTTTAAATAGACTTTAAAGATTTTTAAAATTTAAAATTGGATATTGAGAGTCAAAAGAAAGATTTTAACCGAATAAATAAAAATCATATTTATTAATTTTATCTATTTGTAAATCTGATTTTTAATTTTTTTTTTAGGTTATGCTATAATATAATATATAAGATATAGATAAATACCCACAATTTTCATGAAAAATATTATCTAATTTTTTGAGTGAGAGAAAATGAAGGCAAGTTTTAATATTTTCTTTTGGAAATCGATGAGAGAAATTACAATAGAGAGATTATGAAATATTTTTGTTATCTTTCCATTTGAAATCCATAAATTAAGGGATGATTATTATTTCTAAAATAATTAAATAGGTATAGGAGAAGTTGAAAATGAAAGATAATTATTATTTCCGAAATAATTAAATAGGTATGGGAGAAGTTGAAAAGAGTGTGTACGGAAGAAGTCAAAAAGGCTTGGGAGAAGTCAATAAGTGCTGAGTTTTTTTGTTTTTTTTTTAAATCAAAAAATTAGGAAATTAAGATTGAGGTATTGAACTCCCACAAGGCTTGTGAGTTAGAAACCTCATTTTTCTTATATAATACTAGCCTATCACCCGTGCTATGTACAGAATAATTATAGATATTTATATTTGTTTTAATTTTTTTTAATATATAAATTATGTTTTTTAAGATTTTTTATAAAAATAATTTAACAATCTTATCACTAACCATAGTGTACAGGAGAAATTAAAAAGTTACTGCAGTAACTATACACGGGCTGTATCTATAATTATTTGTGTAAGGGGATTTTAAATGCCAATCAGGGATTTTCACCAAATCAATAAATACAGGCATGTGGATTGAAAAAAGTTAATAAATGTTGATCAGGGGATTTTAACCAAATCAATAAATGCTGAGTTTTTTTTTTTTTTTAAATAAAAAATTTAGAAAATTAAGATAGAGAGATTGGAGCTCCCACAAGGCTTGGGGTTTAGAAACCCCATTTTTCTTAATATATTTACAATCTATACTATATATTAAGCAAAAGGGGGTTTTTAACCCCCAAGGCTTGTGGGAGCTCCAATATTTCAATCCTAATTTTCTAATTTTTTGATTTAAAAAAA
Source organism: Camellia japonica (assembly GCA_030407325.1). Taxonomy (NCBI): domain Eukaryota; kingdom Viridiplantae; phylum Streptophyta; class Magnoliopsida; order Ericales; family Theaceae; genus Camellia; species Camellia japonica. The sequence continues at coordinate 45,774,359 of JAPPVO010000003.1, read as the reverse complement.
AAAAAACCCTCAGCATTTATTAATTTCTCCCAATCCCCATACCTTTTGGGAGATTTGGTCAAAACTCCCTCATAATTAAACTTTAATGCATTAAAGACCAGCATAAACAAAATACCTTAAAAATTTCAACACATCTATCTATCTATATTATATTATCTATATCTATATATATACTATATATTAAGCAAAAGGGGGTTTTTAACCCCCAAGGCCTGTGGGAGTTTCAATATCCCAATCTGAATTTTCTAATTTTTTATTAAAAAATAAAAAAACTCAGCATTTATTGATTTGGTCAAAATTCCCTAATCAGCATTTATTAACTTTTTTCAATTCACATGTCTTTCCACATGCCTACATTTATTGATACAATCCTCTGATCAGCATTTAAAATTCTCTCATACAAATAATTATAGATACAATCCGTGTATAATTACTGCAGTACCCTTTTTAACTTCTCCCATACGCTATGGTCAGTGATAAGATTGTTAAATTATTTTTATAAAAAATCTTAAAAGCATAATTTATATATTAAAAAAAATCTAAAACAAATATAAATATCTATAATTATCCCGTGCATAGCACGGGTGATAGGCTAGTTATCTATATATGTGAATTGCGATTTTTAAATATATATATATTTTTAAATGTCTTCTTTTTTTCCTTTTTTATATTATATTAAAATTTAATATTTTGATAATAATCATATGTGTTGGACTTTTCAAGAAATTTTTTTATACTTGTTCTTAAGACATTAAAGTGTTATTATGATGGATAATAATTATATGTGTTGAGACTTTTCAAGGAATTCATATGTGTTGGATTTCAAAGAATTTTTTTATGCTTGTTCTTAATACATTAAAGTGTTATTATGAGGGTAAGACTTGGAAGTTGGGAGAAATTAATAAATGCTAAGGTTTTTTTTTTTTAAATCAAAAAATCAGGAAATTTAGATTGGGAGATTGACGCTCCCACAAGGCTTGAGGTTAAAAACCCCCTTTCGCTTAATATATAGTATAGATACTAGCATATCACCCGTGCTATGTACGGATTGTATTTACAATTATCTATATATGTGAATTGCGATTTTTAAATGTCTTTTTTTTTTTTTTTTTTTTTAAATGTCTTATTTTTTTCCTTTTTTATATTATATTAAAGTTTAATATTTTGATAATAATCATATGTGTTAGACTTTTCAAGGAATTAAATGTCTTTTTTTTTATTATATTAAAGTTTAATATTTTGATAATAATCATATGTATTGGACTTTTTAAGAATTTTTTTTTATGCCTGTTCTTAATGCATTAAAGTGTTATTATAAGGGATAATAATCATATGTGTTGGGACTTTTCAAGGAATTCATATGTGTTGGATTTCAAAGAATTTTTTTTATACTTATTCTTAATGCATTAAAATGTTATTATGAGGGTAAGACTTGGGGGTTGAGAGAAGTTAATAAATGCTAAGGTTTTTTTTTTTTTTTTTAAATCAAAAAATCAGAAAATTTAGATTGGGAGATTGGAGCTCCCACAAGGCTTGGGGTTAAAAACCCCTTTTTGCTTAATATGTAACTAGCTTATCACCCGTGCTATGCACGGGATAATTATAGATATTTATATTTGTTTTAGATTTTTTTTAATATATAAATTATGTTTTTTAAGACTTTTTTTCTTATCACTAACCATAGTGTATGGGGAAAGTTGAAAAGGGCACTGCAGTAACTATACACGAATTGTATCTATAATTATTTGTATAAAGGGATTTTAAATGCTGATCAAGGGATTTTGACCAAATCAATAATTGCAGGCATGTGGAAAGATATGTGGATTGAAAAAAGTTAATAAATGCTAATCAGAGGATTTTGACCAAATCAATAAATGCTGAGTTTTTTTTTTTTAAAATAAAAAATTTTAAAAATTCAGATTGGGATATTGAAACTTCCATAGGCCTTGGGGGTTAAAAACCCCCTTTTGCTTAATATATAGTATAGATATAGATAGATAGATAGATATATCTTTTTATTTTTATTTTTATTTTTGTGTGGTTTCTATTCGGATATTTTTTTTTCAATTTATTAAAAATGGAGTTGTGGGTATCTTTTTTTTTTAAATGTAATTTATCTGTGATTTTCGTTTGTTTTTAATTATTATTATTTAGGTAAGTTATGATGTGAGTTAGATATGTGATAGACATATGAGTTTTATTGATTTAAAGTTTATTTAGATAAACTTTAAAGATTTTTTTTTAGTTTTTTAGTTTTTTTTTGTTATGTTATAATATAATATATAAAATATAGGTAGATATCTACAACTTTAATAGAAAATATTATCTGATTTTTTGGGGAAGATAAAATGAATGCAAGTTTTAATATTTTTTTTAAAAAATTTGTAAGAGAGATTAGGAGGGAGAGATTATGAAATATTTTTGTTATTAAATAAATAAATCAGTCAATAGTTTTTTTTAATCTATTTTGTAAATTAAAAATCAATAATTTTGGGAAATTGATTAATTTGTCCCAGTAAGTAATTTAAAATTTTGATAGTTATACATAAAAAAAAATACATAATTATATTATTAAATCACAATTCAAATTTAGATATTATATCTTTTTGAGGTCTATAGCTAAATTCTTATCTTTTTTTTTTAAATTTTTTGTGTGTAACCATAATGTATGAGAGAAATTGAAAAGGGTGTTGCAATAATTATGAGAAAAGTCAAAAGAGATTGTGGGTTGGGAAAAGTCAATAAATGCTGAGGTTTTTTTTTTTTTAAATCAAAAAATTAGAAAATTAGGATTAGGAGATTGGAGCTCCTATTTGATTTTTTGGGGAAGAGAAAATGAATGCAAGTTTTAATATTTTTTTTTGAAAATTTGTGAGAGAGATTAGGAGAGAGATATTATGAAATATTTTTGTTATTAAATAAATAAATCAGTCAATAATTTTTTTTAATCTATTTTGTAAATTAAAAATCAATAATTTTGGAAAATTGATTAATTTGTCCCATTAAGTGATTTAAAATTTTGATAGATATACATAAAAAAAAAATACATAATTATATTATTAATCATAATTCAAATTTAGATGTTATATCTTTTTGAGATCTATAGCTAAATTCTTATCTTTTTTATTTTTTATTTTTGTGTGTAACTATAGTTTATGAGAGAAATTGAAAAGGATGTTGCAATAATTATGAGAGAAGTCAAAAGGGATTGTGGGTTGGGAAAAGTCAATAAATGCTGAGGTTGGGTTGGGAGAAGTCAATAAATGCTGAGATTTTTTTTTTTAAATCAAAAAATTAGAAAATTAGGATTAGGAGATTGGAGCTCCCACAGGTCTTGGGGTTAAAAACCCCCTTTTTGCTTAATATATAGTATAGATATAGATACTAGCCTATCACTCGTGCTATGCACGAGATAATTATAGATATTTATATTTGTTTTAGATTTTTTTTAATATATAAATTATGTTTTTTAAGATTTTTTATAAAATAATTTAACAATCTTATCACTTACCATAGTGTATGAGAGAAGTTGAAAAGGGTACTACAGTAACTATATATGGATTGTATCTATAATTATTTGTATGGAGGGATTTTAAATGCTGATCAGGAGATTTTGACCAAATCAATAAATGAAGGCATGTGGAAAGACATGTGGATTGAAAAAATTTAATAAATGTTTATCAGAGATTTTGACCAAATCAATAAATACTGAGATTTTTTTTTAAAATAAAAAATAAAAAATATAGAAAATTCAGATTGGGATATTGAAGCTTCCACAGGCCTTAAGGGTTAAAAACCTCCTTTTACTTAATATATAGTATAGATAGATATGTAGATATAGATATAGATAGATAGAGGTCTTTTGGGAAGCAAGTTAAAAATTAACTTTTAACTTTTTACTCATTTTGGGTCATATCATCTCTTATATTTTTTACCTATAAAAATTAAAAAAGTTAAAAAAAATTAATTTTTTACCAATTTTTCAAAACACCACATATTGTTGGAGAAGTAATCATCATGATCAAGATTTGTGCTGGTTGAATCTTTAAAATGGACGCTTTTCAGAGGCCTTGGAAAAAGTATGCATTTGAAGCATTATAATGAAAGTGTCTCTATTATTCCTTTTAGGTTTATATAGGTTAGACCAGTTGTGAAATATTTTAATAGTATATATTTTATTGGAGGTGAGAGAGTTTTTTTTTCATTAGATTTATTTTAGGAGAGAAAAGATTGTATAAGATTTATATTTTTAAAAAAAATTTAGATTTAAGGTTTTGAAATATTTAGGACCTCTAAGATGAAAAGTCACTTTGATATAATATATAGCATAGATAGATTATGAGATTTAGGGAAGAGATAAATATTAGGAGAGAGATTTTAGAAACTTGTAATTTTGATTTTTTTTTTTTAATCTATAGTTACTTTGTTAGCCAATAATATTACTTTTAAATATTTTTAAAATTACAAAAATTAGTAATTTTAATTTTTTTTAATCTATAATTATTTTGTTAGCCAATAGTACTATTTTTAAAATTACAAAAATTAACAATTGTGGTTTTACATTCTTTTTTAATCTATAATGTTTTTTCTTAAAATATATAATTACTTTGTTATACGATGAGATTTGTGATTTTTTTTTTTTAATGTATAGTTACTTTATTATGAGATGAGATTTAAGAAAGAGAAAAATATTGGGGAGAGATATTTTAGAAACTTGTAATTCAAAATTTTAGGTGATTTTTTATTTATTTATTTTAAATCTATAATTACTTTGTTAGCCAATAGAATTATTTTTAAATATTTTTAAAATCACAAAAAATTAACAATTGTGGATGAGAGTTTGGAACTCTCATGAGCTTTTTTCTTATATAATATACTAGCCTATCACCCGTGCTATGCACGGGATAATTATAGATATTTATATTTGTTTTAAATTTTTTTTAATATATAAATTATGTTTTTTAAGATTTTTTATAAAAATAATTTAACAATCTTATCACTAACCATAGTGTATAGGAGAAATTAAAAATGCTACTGCAGTAACTATGCACGGGCTATATCTATAATTATTTGTATGGGAAGATTTTAAATGTTGATCAGAGATTTTGACTAAATCAATCAATGTAGGCATGTGGAAAGACATGTGGATTGAAAAAAGTTAATAAATTCTGATCAGGGATTTTGACCAAATCAATAAATGCTGAGTTTTTTTTTCTTTTAATAAAAAATTAAAAAAATTCAGATTGGGATATTGAAGCTCCCACAGGCTTGGGGGTTAAAAACTCCCTTTTACTTAATATATAGTATAGATAGATAGATATAGATAGATGATGAGATTATTGTGCGTGTAATTTAATTAAAATTAATTTACAAAAATAAAAATAAAAATAAAAATGAAAATAATGTGTACTTGAAGAAGTGTCGAATATAGATATAGATATAGATAGATAGATAGATATAGATAGATATTATATTACAATTTAATATTTTGATAATAATAATATATGTTGGAATTTTCAAGGAATTTTGTTTATGCTGATCTTTAATGCATTAAAGTTTAATTATGAGAAGGTTTTGGCCAAATCTCCTAAAAGGCATAGGAGTTTAGAGAAATTAATAAATGCTGAGGTTTTTTTTTTTTTTTAAAATCAAAAAATTAGAAAATTAGGATTGGGATATTGGAGCTCCTGCAAGACTTGTGGGTCAAAAATCTCCTTTTCCTTATATAATACTAGCATATCACCCATGCTATGCACGGATTGTGTTTACAATTATCTATATATGTGAATTGCGATTTTTAAATGTCCTTTTTTTTTTTTTTTTAAAAATGTCTTCTTTTTTTTCCTTTTTTATATTATATTAAAGTTTAATATTTTGATAATAATCATATGTGTTAGACTTTTCAAGGAATTAAATGTCTTTTTTTTTATTATATTATATTAAAGTTTAATATTTTGATAATAATCATATGTGTTGGACTTTTCAAATTTTTTTTTTATACTTGTTCTTAATGCATTAAAGTGTTATTATGAGGGATAATAATCATATGTGTTGGGACTTTTTAAGGAATTCATGTGTTGGATTTCAAAGAATCTTTTTCATGTTTGTTCTTAATGCATTAAAGTGTTATTATGAGGGTAAAGGGTTGGGAGAAGTTAATAAATGCTAAGTTTTTTCTTTTTCTTTTTTAAATCAAAAAATCAGAAAATTTAGATTGGGAGATTGGAGCTTCCACAAGGCTTGGGGTTAAAAACTCCCTTTTGCTTAATATATAGTATAGATAGATAGATAGATATATATATTTATATTTGTTTTATATATTTTTTAATATATAAATTATTATTTTTAGATTTTTTATAAAAATAATTTAATAATCTCATCACTAACTATAGT
>JAPPVO010000003.1:45641877-45767866 GCA_030407325.1 Camellia japonica | reverse complement strand
AAGACAAGCCTCCGGCAAATCGTTCGGGAATGGCATATGGCAAACACGGTGTCCTAGGCGCACCAATGCAAATGCAATGCAAAGAAACACACAAGTGTAATCAAACCAGATATCATGAGTTCGAGTCAAGTTCTCTAAATCCCCAACAGAGTCGCCAGAAACTGTAGACGTCCCCGAACGCATCCTGGGGAGGGTGCGACTCCCCCCGTTTTGGTTCGCTTGCGGGTCTACTACAGTTCGAAGGACTCAAATGTCACGGTTCTTAATCTTGAACCAAAGAGTCCAAATCCGGCAAATCGTTTTGAAAACAGATTTTTTTGAAAGAAGTGCCAAACATGGACTGCTTTGCCAGATACAGAGTCGCCACCTAAATATTTTATTTTTGGGAATTTAGGAAACCCTGACTCGGTGCCGAAGGCCACGTGTCCGTCATCACCAAAGTTGCCTCGGCTCGGGAACTTGGGTACGATTGGGGAAGGTCACTTCGTGAGCACCCCCGCTTACTAACCATGATATCTATTTTTGAAAACATTGTGTGTTCTTATTCCGGTTATTAGCCTAGATTTACTATGTGATGCGCACAGCATACAAGTATAGACGGAGTCGCCTGAATTGGAACAAAACACCTCATGTTTGTTTGTTTGAAAACGGTTTGATGGTGCTACTTGCAAGTAGGCTAAGACGTGGATTTGCCACCCTCGGGTGGGCTTAAGAAAACATGGTTTTGCCACTATCTAGTGGGCTTAAAACAAACATTTGATGAATTATTCCAATCCAAATAACCCAACCTTCACCCACAGGCATTCAGGCAGTTATATCACATAAGCAATTAGCCTCATGGTAAGCATGCTATCATGGCAGTCACTCACACGCATGCAAGGATGCTAAAGCATAAAACTCACCGAGTACTCCAAGCCAAAATAGAAGCTCATTAGAAACCATGCATGATCCTAAATATACTGAAATGCCTAATGCAACACATGCAAAAATGCAAACTATAGCAGGCTCGGCTATTCTAAACATGGCATATGAGATGCTACAACTAACACGTATTCAATTTGGAATTGAAATACAAATGCAGTTTGTATGATGCGCCGAGCCCGGTGCATGCAAAACAGATGAATGAATGCAAACATGCTATCATACTGTATGCTAATTGAAATATGCCCTATATCTAACCATCGTAAACAAGTAAATAAAAGGGAAGAAAGACGTGGGGTTGGAAGACATACATCACACTCACCCACACTTATTACAATTATGCCCTCGCGCAGAGGGTCCAAATAAATAATACAGTCCCGAATGAACGAATAATACAGTCCGAATAATATACAAATTCCTAATTAATTAACGAATTAACTAAGAAAAACTGTAAACTGGCATGCAAGCCAGGGGCTGCCTTGACTCCGCTCCGGATGATGGGATGATGCGTGTTTGGGCTGCTTTGCGTGGAAATCTACTGGGATGCCCGAATTAGCCTCTGTTTGCAATGTTTCTCGAAATGCGTGCCAAGTCCCGGGAAGTTACTGATTCTTCATTTTGCTGCAACAGAGAGCAGGAAAGGGGCATAGCAATGTATTTCACAAATATGTGTATGCCTCGATCCTCGGGCCACCAATCACGCATATCGATGCATGATGGCCGAGGAGTCGAATTGCACAACTCAATATAGGATGAATGCGTATGAATGCTACAACAAAACCTAACTCCATCATGGATAATCCGGAGTGTCGGTGACTGGGGAATTGAGACACGTTCCGTTACTCGGAGTACGGAACGTACCTCGTTTCCCGTGCCCAGGCTAACTCCTATCCGAACACGATGCAATTTGCATGATATGCATGAAATGTAGCTAATATGCAACCCTAACATACACAATGTCATGGAATGACATACACGCTATACGAGGTAATATACAACCGGGCATACACAATGCTATGGGTGAAATGGCATACGCAATGCAATAATGGGCTTACACCAACATGAGAGAGCCTCAGCCACACTCACATAGGAGGCCATCAGATGAAAACAAGATACCTCGAAGTGCGTGCCATCGAGAACAGACCCTCGGGCACCGAAATGCCACTCTAATGAGACATGGCAAAGACATGGAATATGATATGAAAACATGCAAAAATCAGTGGCAAAATGAGGGGCAAAACAGCCCCGAAGTGAGGCGAAATAATACCCGATGCATGAAATGATCCAAAACATGGATTTCAATGCATAAATGGCCTACAGCTATACCATACATGCATAATTGATACATGACATGAAAAGGAAGAATCAAGGCAGCCCCAAAAATCACATTTTTACAGTACAAAACAAGGCCAAACAGCAATCACAAGTAGGGCTAAGACGGCATACAAAAATGGCTCCGTAAGGGAGGCAATGAGGCAAGTGATAGATGAAAAGCCCAAAAAGAAAAATACCCTTCTACAACACTGAAGAGGGACTAAAAATATGAACATTTACAGTAGATGACAAACCTCAAATCAGTATGCAAACATGCTCAAAATGCAATGCAAGATTAAGGCCAACAAGAGGCTATAACATGAGGTATACAAAGAATTCACCAAACAGCCAAGACCCTTAATGAGATATGAGAAGAAGGTCAAAATATGGCCATTTTCAGTTCTGATGATGGCCTAAAAACAGAAGCAAGACAAGCCAACAAAGCATGCAAAAATGGGGGCCAAAAAGGGGTATAATGGTAAGTACAACATGGAGGCCCCCAACAGTGTTGAGCCCTTCTACAATGTTGTATAGGGACTCAAAATAATCCAACTCACAGTTTATATCATGCTCAAAAACAGATCACATATAGGCTAGAAATACCATGCAAGATAATGGCATACAAAGAGGTATTGAAGCAAGTACCAAATGGGGGGCTCAAACAAGGTTGAGCCCTTAAACAAACATGAAGAATGGCTCAAAATAATGCCCCTTTCAGTTAGGGTCGGAGCCCAAAACATCAAGAAAATAGGGCTAAGAAATAGGATAAAAAAGTGCTACAAAAGAGGGAGATTGGCACTTACCCTTGAAGACCACTTCTTTGCTACTCTTGTACCAAGGAATGTTGCTTCCTAGCTGCTGGAAAGCCCCCAAAGCTGCTGGAAATGGAGTGGTGGTGGTGGTGCTTGGTGGTAGTGAAGAAATGGAGCCAAAACTTGAGAAAATGAGAGAGAAATGGAGAGATATGTATGTCTATCCTCCAAGCAAGTTTTTCAACCCTTGAGGGAGAGAGGGAGCTGCTGTGTGTATGCAAGGATGGGGAGAAAGGGAGAGAAAATGTGTGTGTCTTATGGATTAAGTTCCCTCCTCTACCAAAAGTCCCCCGAAATCAGATATTTTGGGGGAAAAGCTATACAGCTGTAAAGCACACATCCCAAGGATCATGGCCGGCCTGCTATTTTTGTTGCAGGTGGCCGGCGGCCTATGGCCGGCCGGCCAAGGGGCAAAAGGCTCAAGAAGATTTTCTGGCCGGCCACCAGAGAAAGGTGTCCTCCCAGGTCTCCTCATCACAACCCTGTGGTTCAAAATTGGCAACTCTAAAACAGGAAAGAATAGGCCACTTTTAGGAGGGGTTCAAAAGGTTCAATCTGAATTACTGGCCGGCCATAGACTTTTAGGGTCCTCCCATGTGTGTACAACACAAATATGTGGTTTGGGGTTGAAGAAAATGGCCCTAGGGTAGTCAACATTGGCTCGGAAGTGAGAAAAACGGGCGTCGGAGGGCGCCGGAGGAACATAACTGGTTGCTGAGACAATTGCTGGCCTCCCACCCTTCAGTGACCTTCCTGGTGATAAAACAGAGGTACCTGCCAAAAATGAACGAAAACCGATGCAAAACGAATGCTCGGGAGCCAAAACACGCAGTTCGGGGTCCCGAAAATAGGCTGTTAAGCACTGAAAGTAGCATTCGACCACGAAGTGGGTTCTCAGGCCTCAGTGTCCCTCAAAAGGGAGTAAATGAGATGCATGCCAAAACCGGAGGAATCGGAGATGGTTAGACGGTCCCGAACCGAGGCACACGGCCTGACGGCTCCGAAAACCGGGAACCGGGCTCCGAAATGGGCAAAATGGCCTACGGCCACGAAATGTAGCCCACGGCCACTGAGAGATGGTCTACAGGACCTTTCCCTCCCTTCAGGAAAAGAAACAGAGAAAACCGAGTCTGGTTCGCAAACCGAGACAAGGTACAGAAGAGGTTCGGAAGTCCGGAGGCAGGGCTCACGGCCGTGACTCTGAGACTTCTGAACGAGCACAGTATACAACATCACCGAGCGCTCAATCGGTGACGTCTGAGTCTTGAGGTCGGTCAAAAATGGGGTGTCTACACATACAATATGAAAACCAGATTAACCAACCACACTTACAATTTTGCACATAACAATGCCAGCAAAGGCAGACAACAACCAATCAAATTCTTTGTTTGGACCAACATAGCCAGTACTTGTCGTCAAACCAGATAGAAAGACCAAACCCATCATGCTGATTTCTCAAAACTATATCTGCAGAAAAAACACAGAAAGTTGCATTCATTAAATTAGGATACAGAGCCCAATGTTTTCAAAAACCCTTTATCGTAAGTCAACAATATTTTATTATATAGCTCACCAACTACGGGGATTTTTTATTTTTTATTTTATTTTTTTTCAGATAAATTTGCCCCTTAAAGCCCTCAGAAGAACCAAAGACTTCTTGGAGAGAGGTCACTATGAACCACATGACACAGCTGGAGATATTACAAAAAAGATTAAGATGGAGGTTCCAGATTTTGAAGGCAAGGTTGATCCTACTGTGTTCTTAGATTGGCTTGCTTCCATTGAGGAGTATTTTGAATGACATGATATGATGGATGAACGACGAGTGAGATTTGCTAAGATGAAACTTGTGGGATTGACAAAAGTATGGTGGACTGGTGTGGAAGGAGATATTAGAAGAATGGGACAACCACCAATAGGCACATGGCAAGAGATGAAAGCCAAGTTTCGAGAGAAATACATGCCGTCGAATTATCACGAAAAGTTGTGTGACCAACTTGTTACTCTAAAACAGGGCAGCATGTCAATAGTAGCGTATATGCAGAGATTTGATGAACTTAAGACTAGAAGTCAAATTGTGGAAGATCCACGTCACACTCTTGCTCGATTTAAGTCTGGTTTGAGGACTGATATACAACGAGAATTGCTTCGTCAACCCTTATACAGTATGGAGCATGCATTCCAAGTGACACTTGATATAGAAGAATACTAAAGTTACTCAATTACTAAGAAATTTGGGTCTCAAGCAGGGGAGATAACATTTAGAAGGTTCACTGATGCAAATAAAAGCACAAAAACAGCATCTTTGCAGCCACTAAATTGACCAAACATATCCAAAGCCTCATTTTCTAGTGTAGTTGATAATAGAAATCAAGGTACTGTGACTGTGAAGCCAAGTGGGAGGGTAAAAGCACTACTTGTTTTAAGTGTGGTGAGTCTGGGCACATGGCTTATCAATGTCCAAGGAAAAATACCCTCCATATTGCAATCGAAGAGGACATGAAGCAACTGCCAGAATATGACCAATCACAGGAATATGTCAACGATAGGGATGCATTCAATTATGGAGAGGGCAGATTTGATGATTTAGGGGAAGATGAGTTGGAAACCTCCTTTCTTAATGTTGTTAGGCGTATTCTAGCAGCCCCTAAGGTGGAGCAAGAAGATTGGCGACGAACATCAATCTTTCAAATGCTAGTCCGTTGTGGAAATCAACCAAAAAAACTTGTTATTGATAGTGGAAGCTACATGAATGTTGTCTCTGCATCTACAGTTGAAAGACTTAAGCTTCCAATTGAGCCATATCCTTATCCTTACAAGGTAGCTTGGATTGACAACACGTCTATTCTGGTAACTCAACGATGCCTTGTTTATTTGCTTCGCCTAATTATAGTGATTCTATTTTATGTGATGTACTTCCTATGAATGTGACTCACATCCTTCTTGGTTGACCATGGCTTTACGATCACGCTGTACAACACAATGGATGAGAAAATACATACACTTTCTCACTTGGAAAAAAGACAATTGTCTTACATCCCATGACTATGGCAGAGATGAGAAGATATGAAACTCCAAAGCCAAAGCGTATTGCTGAAAGTCAAACTAAACCTCTCCACGTACTCTCTAAAAGGCAATTCGTAGTGGAAAGCAAAGAATCAAAGCTTGTCTATGCTGTAGTGGTTAAAGAAGTGAAGCAACCAACAACTGGTCCTGAAACAATAAGCCCTTTCGAGGTTGAGAAGTTGTTATATGAATTTGCTGATATAGCACCAGAAGAGCTTCCTAATGAGCTTCCTCCCATACGTAATGTCCAACATGAAATAGATCTTATACCTGGGTCTCAATTGCCTAATCTTCCAGCTTATCGGATAAATCCTAGTGAACATACTGAGCTAAAAAGGCAAGTAGATGAACTGTTGTCCAAAGGATTTATTCGCGAAAGTTTGAGTCCTTGTGCTGTTCATGCCTTGCTCACACCAAAGAAAGATGGCACGTGGTACATGTGTGTCGATAGTTGAGCTATCAACAAAATAACTATCAAATATCGGTTTCCAATTCCTCGACTTGATGATATATTGGACATGGTAGTTGGTTCTACTATTTTTTCAAAGATAAACTTGAAGAGTGGTTACCATCAAATACGAATAAGGCTTGGAGATGAGTGGAAAATTGCCTTCAAGACAAAAGATGGTCTCTATGAGTAGCTAGTTATGCCATTTGGTCTTTCCAATGCTCCTAATATATTCATGCATTTTATGACACAGGTACTTAGACTTTTTGCTAATTGCTTCCTTGTGGTCTATTTTGATGATATACTAATCTATGTAAATTTGAAGAAGTTCTCCTTCATGAGTCCAAGCGTCGTGTTTTTGGGCTTTGTTATCTCTTCCAAGGGTGTAGCGGCTAATCCGAACAAAGTCAAAGCTATTATAGAGTGGCCGATTCCTACCACCATACAAGAAGTTCATAGTTTCCATGGATTGGCAACATTCTATAGGCACTTTATTCGAAATTTCAGCACAATAATGGCACCAATTTCTAATTACATGAAGAAGGGAGAGTTTCTTTGGACCAGTGCAGCGACTAAAGCATTTGAAGAGATAAAGAAAAAAATGACTGACGCTCCTGTTTTATGCCTTCCGGACTTCTCTAAGGTGTTTGAAGTGACTTGTGACGCCTCAAATGTGGGAATTAGGGGTATACTCAGTCAAGACGGCTATCCAATTGCTTATTTTAGTGAGAAACTTAATGAAGCACAACAAAAGTACTCTACTTATGACAAGGAATTCTATGATGTGATTCAAGCACTCCGTTACTAGCGTTAGTATCACATATCCAAGGAGTTTGTGTTGTATTCTGACCACGAAGCTCTCAAGTACATCAACTCCCAAAAGAAGTTGAATCATCGACATGGAAAGTGGGTCTCCTTCTTGCAAGAATACACATTCGTCATCAAACATAAAGCTGGGACAGAAAATAAGGCAGCTGATGCGGTTAGTTGTGTGATGCTAACTCTCAACTCTATGTTCATCCAGGTTATGGGCTTTGATTCGCTCAAGAAAGACTACTCATCTTGCAAAGATTTCAACATAATCTACACTAATTTAGCTGCCGGACAACATGCTGAATATCCAGAATTCTTTTTATATGATGGGTATCTTTTTAAGGGAACTCGTCTTTATTTGCCTAATACATCTCTACGCGAAGAGGTGATTCAAGAATTGCATTTGGAGGAGCAGCAGGTCATTTTGGCAGAGACAAGACAATTGCAATGGTTGAAGACCGTTATTATTGGCCAACTCTTAAGCGGGACATTGCTAAAGTTATTTCTCAATGTCATACATGTCAACTTTCTAAAGGACGAAAGAAAATACTGGTCTATACACTCCATCACGAGTACCACATGAGCCATGGCAAGACTTAAGTATGGACTTCATCCTAGGGCTGCTACGAACCCTTAGGGGATATGATTCCATTTTTGTGGTCGTGGACCGCTACTAAAAAATGGCTCACTTTGTCCCTTGTTCAAAGACTTCTGATGCTGTCCATATTGCTAAAATCTTCTTCAAAGAAGTTGTCCGACTTCATGGTTTGCCAAAAACAATTGTCTTAGACCGCAATGTGAAGTTTATGAGTTATTTTTGGCATACTTTGTGGAAGATACTGCATACAAAACTGAAATTTTCTTCTTCTTTCCATCCCCAAACTGATAGTCAAACAGAGGTTGTTAATCGAAGTTTAGGTGACCTTCTTCGTTGCCTTGTAGGTGATCATGTTAGTAGTTGGGATCAAATTCTTTCTATGGCTGAATTTGCATATAACAGTTCAGTTAATCGGACCACTAGTCGCAGCCCCTTTAAGACTGTGACAGGTTTACTTCCTCGTTAACCAATTGATTTGGTTCCTTTACCCGTTGAGGCACGTCCTAATGTTGAAGCATACGCTTTTGCTAAGCATATTCATACGATACATGATAAAGTGCTAAGAAAGATTTTACTCAACAATGAGAGTTATAAAACACATGCTGATTTGAAAAGAAAGTTTGCAGAATTTGAAGAATGGGACATGGTTATGGTCCGCATCAGATTTGAGCGATATCCTAAGGATGCATACAAGAAACTCCATTCAAGAAGTTCTGGTCCATACAAAGTTCTCAAGAAAATTAGTTCTAATGCCTATGTACTTGATTTGCCGGACAAAGTAGGCATAAGTAATGTCTTCAACATTGAGGATCTTACATTATACCGAGGTTGCGATGATGATGATCCTAATGATGGTGATGCTACTCGACTTCCACCCCCCCCCCCACATTTGAAGGAAGAGATTAAAGATATTATTGATCATCAACATGTTTCCACTACAGGTGGTGGCAATCAAAAGTACCTCATCAAATGGAAAGGGCGTCCATTGTTAGATTGTACATAGATCAATGATTTCCAGCGCCTAGACCATGACTTATATGAACAATTCCATGCTTTTAACTCGCTAGGGTCGAGTTTTTTTCAGTCGGGGAGAGATGATGGAGGCAAGTGGCAGCAGCCTCTTAAGGTGTACAAGAGACAAGGAAGAGATGCCTCTAAGGCCCAAGCTTTGATTTGGCATGCATTGGATCATAAGCACCTCATTTGGGACCGTGGCTAATTATGTCTTAGGCTTATGAGTCATGTTTTATTATTATTATTTTAGTTTAGGGTATTTTGGTAATTTCATAATTTCTAGACATGGGTTATACGGTTACGCATGGGTCATCTTGTGGGTCAAGTTATTTGATTAGACTTTATTTATGCTTCTTATTTGGTCTTAAATTAGTTTTGGAAGTCTAAACCATTATAGTAGTTTCCTTTTTGGGTTCTAATTGGTTTTGGAAGTCTCTTAGTTCTATATAAAGCCATGCAATGCTTTTAATTATTTAGACTTGATATTTCAGAGAATTTAGAGCTTTTAAAGCTTCTTTATGGATTGTGTGATGCAATCAAACCCTAGGTGTGATGCCTAAGGAGTTCTAGAGGTGATTCCTAGACTTATCTTTTTCTTCTCCTTCTTTCCCTCTTTTATTTTCTGCACTTTAAACAGCCTAAACACTGTTCACGGGTACTTACACTGCCCCAGAACAGCTCTTAGAGTGTTGTCCTGCATCAATTTGTACTTTTTCATTAACTTTGGGTTTTGTCATTCTAGGTGTGGGTACCATGTGTTTATCTTAATTGTCTTTTCACCTTCGGTGGTACATCATTGATGTTGTGTCTTCATTTTTTCCTACTCATTTGACACAACATTTTCATGTTAAACTATTAACTTCTTTGATTTTGATTAATTTCTCTATCCTTTTGCAGGTCATATCCTTTTTTAGCCTCGTTATGGTCAGATATTGTGGTTGAAGTGATGTGTTGGGGTTTTTTTAGATCTATGTGTGCATGTATCTCTAACAAAATGAGAAGGAAAAAAGGTGTTTCTAACAAAATCAAATACCATAGTTTTGTTCCTCAATCCTTTTCCACCTTTAACTTAATTTTTCAATTTGTTCTTGAGGCTGATTTTCAATTGGGCCTGCTTAAGTTTTTAAGCTCGTCAGTGGTGAAGTGGATTCCAACATTGTATGCATGTGTGCGCACGTAAATGTACTCACAGGCTATATCTGATGTATATTAGCATGTAATTTTTTTGACTTAAAGCGGAAGTTCCTTTGATGTAGTGTTCTAGCAATGCCTTCAAACTCGAGCATATATACATACATGCATGCCTATGATTCTCTCTATGCAGGAGTTAGTGTATTTTCTGTCTAAAGGAGATGATCAAAGTACTTTGGACTACTATGGGAACTTAACTGTGGTCATATGTATTAGCATTTAGCACTATATATTATTTTTTCTGGCTCAAGACTTAGTTGTTTGTGCACCCATATCTGATATTCAGCTTGAGCTATTGTTGGGTAGTTTCATTAGATGCCACATTATAGCTTAAACCAGTCATGAATATTGTGAACCCAGAGTTGTCAGTTGGTTAACTTGACAATATATACACGTGCTTGTCTGCCCAAGGCGTGAGGTAAAGCGCTTTGTTGATCTCACTGTTGAGGAGACTATTGATATGAGGCTTACAGTGCAGAAGGTTGGTAGTCAGCCCGAGAACTACCACAAAGCATCTTCACTAACATTAACTATCCAAGTAAGATGGCTGCAATTTAATATTTCCTAAATATTTAGTTAAGACTTTTTTTTTTCTTCTTCTTTTATTTCTTCTTAATGAATTTATTGTATATATGGTTTTCACCAGTTAATAATGCATCATTCAGAATAAATTGCACATACTGATACCCAACCTAGATTTTGGAAACTACTAACCAAGCATTTTGTTACCTTTCTTAACCCCTGCATGACAAAATTTCTCTTCCAAGGCCACTTCTAACTTTATTTTCTTCCCTTTGATTGAAAGGACTTAATATTTTCGTCACTTTTGTTAAATGGGGAGCTGTCATGATATCTATCATTTTGAAAATCATAGTAAATATATTGGTATGGAACCTTAATCCCCAGCATCAACCGGGAACAAATTGAACTTCAATTTATTTAATATGGTAGATTGCATCGATACATTAGGCATTTGATTTACTTGTCCAAGATTGCACATCTTTAGAAGACCAACCAATTTGGGGATGTTCTCTTCATAAGAAAGGACAAAGCAAGGGACTAGATCAATGTCACATGGACCACAACGCAAGCTCATTTATTGCATTATACAACTGGTAGTTATAGGTTTTACTTCTGTTGTCGTTTACCCAAAGTTGAGAATTAATGCAAAGGGCGAAGAAGAAAAAAAAGAAATATTCTGACACTTAAAAAAGTGTTGAAACAGATGATTTTATGAATTGATCCACTGCATTTTATGTGTCAGTTATTATAATAGCTGCTGTTCATCCATCGATAGTGTATGAATTATGTCATCTAGATGTTAACTATTTGATTTTTGTTGGCACCTTAGGATGGTCCCCAGGCAGGACAGACTGTCCCCCATGTTCATATCCATGTCCTTCCAAGAAAAAGTGGTGACTTTGAGAAAAGTGATGATATTTATGATGCTGTAAGACCAAATGTTTCCTTCAATTCTTCTTATGTTGGATTATTTATATTGTTTCCTTGAGCTAGAGAGATCTTAGAATTGACTTATCGTCTAGTTGTCATTCATTGTGTAGATTGATGAGAAAGAGAAGGAACTAAAGCAGAAACTCAACTTGGACAAGGAAGGACAGAACCCTTGAGGAGATGGCTGGAGAAGCAGATGAATACAGAAGGCTACTTTCGCAAGTCATAAATATGTTAATAGACCGGTGGTGCAACATATAGTTGATCTCTCCATGTTGTTTCCTACATGTTTGGATGATTGTATTGACCTACTAAGATGCAGTTTATGCATTACCAGTATATGGCTTACTTCATTCATTATTATGAAATGAAGACGACATTTTTTTTTGGTTTGGAACCAGTTCTGTTTTGTTTGATCTAAGATTTTTTTTGGTTGAATGAAGGAACGAGGGTACGTAATTGAATAGAGATGACATTTTCTTTCAGCTTTTGCTCTGTGTTTTGCCAATTTTTGTACACCTTGTTGCCAATCTTCAGTGGCCTTGATTTCCCAAAGCCATGCTGATTTAGCACAAGACGGGTCCTTTGAACTAGCAGTGAATGTTAAAATGAAATTTTTAGTAATGTTGGATCCACAGGAGCTTTATGTTCTTGAAACTTATTTCTCACGGTAAAGAAATCCATAGTTGTTAAATGATTCTTTCCTTCTGATCTAGCAACCAAATGTATCTAACATAAAGCTTGAATGATGCTGCAGCACCTTTTGACCAAGTATGGGGAGGATCATTTTATTCAAAGTGTTAGCAAGTATTTTAATATTATAATGTGTCATAGGTTGGTTTTTTTTTCTTTTCTACCAAGTTTACTTACCATTCAAGTCTTTGCCAAGTCTTGGTCAAGTCTCCCCATTCTTATCCACATCAAGTCTTCTTAGTCTTCCAAGATAAGTCTTCGCCAAGTCTTATCCTTTCAAGTCTTCCAAGTCTTCCTTTTCTTATCCACCAAGGAAGACCCTCCTAGCTTTTTCTCCTATATATATTGAGCTATGTCCTATCTTGGGACATACGTGAAGAAGTTTTGGTTGCTTTATTATGTCTTGTGTGAGATTATCAGGCAAATAAAAAATGGTGTATGTGATAAAGCTTTGGGTTCAACCAATTGTGCAGTATTGGTGAACCATACGACTTAGTCGGGCTGTTGTATCCTGGGGGGGACAAGTCAAGGTTTTTTCTACTGCACCGGTGTGAGACTTTGCCTAACTGCAGAGGGCTTGAATCTCCTTAAAGAGAGCGAATTTCTCGCGCCTCAGCCCGTAAAATAGTTATTGTAATTTTTATTATTTGTATTTTCTGGTGTTTTATTTGTAATTATCACCAACAACTTTAAGGAGATTCAATCAGCAAAAAGTCATGGAGCCAGTACTGGAGAAACCCAACGAGAATACCGGCGATCTCAACAAGCTCTTCCGGTTCAAGGGAGCCCATTTCAAGAGATGGAAAGGCAAGGTGCTTTTCTACCTCAGTCTCCTCAAGGTGGCCTATATCCTGACTGAGAAAAATCCAAACAAAGTCCCCACTGAAGAGATGACCGACGAGGAGTATGCCGCTTATCTTGAAAAAATCGAGAAATACAACATAGATGAGTATAAATGTCGATATTATCTTTTGAATTGTCTTTCAGATCAATTTTATGACTATTATGATACCACTTACACACTGCCAAGAAAATTTGGAAAGCCTTGCAGAATAAATATGACACTGAAGAGGCAGGCGCTAAAAAATATGCTGCAAGCCGTTTTTTCCACTATCAGATGATAGATGGAAAATCAGTGGTGGAGCAAGTTCAAGATTTTCAGATGTTAGTAGCTGAAATTAGATCTGAAGGCATCAAAATTGGAGACAATCTTGTTGTAGCAGGTATTGTTGACAAACTTCCATCATCTTGGAGGGAGTTCCAGAAGTCAATGCACCACAAGCAAAAAGAGACATCCTTGGAGACTCTAATCATACGGATTCGGGTAGAGGAGGAAGCACGAGGACAAGATGCGCTTATGACACAAGAGCATTCCACTACAAAGGTAAATTTAACTTCTGGAAATACTTTACCTAAAGGTCGATTTCATAAAAATAGTCATTTGAAGCCAGTTAAGAAAATTTGAAAAAATACTGGAAGGCCACAAAATAAAAATTACCCGAGGCAAAAGAAATGAAACCAAGAACCCCCTTCACAAGATTTGACAAACGTGACATGTTTTGTGTGTGGCAAAAGTGGGCATATTGCTCGAACTTGCAAATTTCGGAAACAACAGTCTTGACCACAGGCTAATGTTACCAAGGAACCATTTGTGGCTATGATCACAAATATTTTTATGGTTCAATCTGTGGAAGGGTGGTGGGCAGACTCTAGTGCCAATAGGCATGTCTGCTATGATAAAGATTGGTTCAAAGATTTCACTCTTTTTAATGAGGAGAGGACTGTTATGCTTGGAGACTCCAATTTAACCAAGGTGCTCGGGTATGGGGATGTTGAGCTGAATTTTACCTCTGGACGTGTGCTTGTCTTAAAAGATGTGTTGTACACACCGTCCATAAGAAAAAATTTAATGTCAAGTTATTTGCTCAACAAAGCTGGTTTCAAGCAGACTATTGAATCTGACCAATATGTAATTACTAAAAAAGGCATATTTGTGGGGAAAGGGTATGTCTGTGATGGAATGTTTAAATTAAATGTTGAGAATAAGAAAGCACATGTTTCTGTTTACATGCTGTCTTCTATGAATTTTTGGCATGCTCGTCTGTGTCATATTAATAGCCGATATGTGGGAGTCATGAGTAGTTTAGGATTGATTCTCAGACTAACAAATAAGTTTCAGAAATGTGAAGTTTGCAGTCAAGCAAAAATAACTAAAAGGCCTCATAAAAGTGTGGTGAGAAATACTAAATTGTTAGAATTAATTCACACTGATTTATGTGAATTTGAAGGAATTTTAACACGTGGTGGAAATAGATATTTTATCACTTTTATTGATGATTTTTCAAAATACACTTATGTATACTTGTTGAAAAATAAAAGTGATGCTTTTGAAAAATTTAAAGAATTCTTTCTTGAAGTTGAAAATCAATTCGGTAAAAAGATTAAAAGATATAAAAATGATAAAGGCCGGGAGTATGAATCTTTTGGATTCAACTCGTTTCCTCAGTCTTTGGGAATAATCCATGAAACTACTCCACCATATTCACCTGCATCTAATGGTGTAACAGAAATGAAAAATAGAACTTTAACTGATTTAACAAATGCTATGCTAATTGAAGCAGGTGCTCCTTCAAATTTGTGGGGAGAAGCAATTTTAACTGCATGTTATGTTATGAATAGAGTGCCACATAAAAAAACAAAAGTTACACCTTTTGAGTTGTGGAAAGGGCATAAGCCAAATTTGAGATATTTGAGGGTTTGGGGTTGTCTAGCTTTTGTTAGACTTATGGACCCTAAAAGACTTAAATTAGGTGTGAAAGCTGCCACTTGTGCTTTTCTTGGATATGCAACAAATAGTACAGCCTATAGATTTTTTGATATTGAAAACAAAATAATTTTTGAATCAGGTGATGCAATTTTTCATGAAGAAAAATTTCCTTTTAAATCTAAAAATGGTGGGGGTCAAAATTATCAAGAAAATATTTTATCTGAAACTAGTTCCTCTACTCCTCTTTTACAAAACCAAGATCCTATAGGTTTTGAACCTAGAAGGAGTAAAAGAGCCAGATTAGAAAAAGATTTTGGCCCTGATTATCATATTTTTAATATGGAAGAAACTTCATTAACTTTACAAGAAGTTTTGGCATCTCCTAACTCTGTTTTTTGGAACGAGGTGTAAATGATGAGATGGAATCATTATTATCTAATAAAACTTGGGTATTAGTAGATTTACCACCAAGTTGTAAAACTATTGGCTGTAAATGGGTTTTGAGGAAAAAACTTAAACCGAATGGAACTATTGATAAATATAAAGCAAGGCTTGTTGCAAAAGGTTTTAAACAACAAGTAGATCTTGACTTTTTTGATACATTTTCTCCGGTTACTAGAGTTACATCCATTAGATTATTAATTGCAGTTGAGAGGGTAATTTATATATATATATTGGGCCGAGCTGGTGTTGGGCCGATATAGGTCCAAGCACGGAAAACAGTGGATACACCGGTCAAAAGGAGTACTACGGTTAGTTCGGTTCAAAGGAGTACTAAGGTTAGTTCGGTTGTCAGATGGGCACGGGGTAGCTCGGTTGCGGCGTATTACGGATTAGCCCGGTCATCTCCTCTAACCGGAGTATGAGAGAACCTTCTTCAGGACTGTTTGAGTTAGTTCGGCTTGACATTTCTAGGGATAGCTCGGTCTTAGCCTTCGCAGCCGGGATAGAAGCAAGGAAGGGAGAGCCGAACTAGTAGTTAGATCAGCCATGCCTGCCTGTATAGTATGGCAGTGTTATTTCGGTCGTATTGTAGTTCGGCCCAGGTAAAACCATCTCACTTGGTTTAAGCAGTGAGGGGGGTGTTGGGGGATAAGCATTATCCTTTAAGAGTATGAATCCTAGGAGGACTCTACATGGAGGAGTAAAAGTCCTACTAGGATTATGCCACTCGAAACCTATAAAAGCTCACCAATATCACCTATGGAGAGGTAACACAACTTTGTTTTCTGAATACACAGAGCTTTTGTCTATTTGTCAAGCTTACTGACTTGGGCATCGGAGAGGTTTCCGGCACACACCCGCCGGCTAGCTCACGTTCATATTTTTAGGTGATAAAGCGACGTCGTACCGAGGAACGCAGACTTGATCAACAGGATTATACGAGAAGGTTTATTTCTTTCCCGTACAATTGGCGCCGTCTGTGGGAATACAGACAAGAACAACCTCTTGATCACGCTTTTCCTCTCAAAAATCAATGGCGAACAACGAAGAGTTACCGCAGTTCGCCTTGACGGACTAACTCCAGAAGGGGGTGCAAGGCGCGAAGGCCTACCCTTGGTCACTCCCATGGCAAACCTGGAACCACAAAGACAAAATTCCAGGAGGGATGCAAGGGGACGAAGGCGGAATAACAGCCCACATCACTCTCGTTCGCAAAGCCCAGAAAGACAAAGGCGCAGAATTGATCCTCAAACTTTGGAGGATCGCGTCAGGGAACAAGACGAATTGATCCGTCGGATGGCGGCGGACATGGAATCTCTAAAGCGCCAGGTGAAAGGAAAAGAAGTGGCGACAGGAGAGGGGCGCACAAACAAGACGCCCCCTCGCCACTCGGAAAGTCGAAGTAGGAATACTACACCTCAAGTAGAAAGCAAAAGCCTCAGGACAGGCGATACGCAATCCAGATCTTCCAGAACTCGTCACTCCAGGCTTGAGAGGACGAGATCTGAGAGGTCAAACACTGAGGGAAGCACATATTGGCCGTCGCATACGCACCAAACGAGATCCAGACAGACGGAGTTGCCCAGATCATCCGACCTACGAATCGTGCTAGAAGAGAAGGCACGGTGGAAGGAGGACGCCAGGGCACGCGATCCACACAGAGTTTCTGCCTTACAGCGGTTGGCTCCTCGGACGCATGGAAGCGTTGAGGTTGGAATGCCAATACCGCGCCCCGCCTACGAACCAATGGACAAGGCGTTGGCGAGGCTGCAGACCTCACCATTCGTCCCAGCAATTGAGAACGCACCTCTACCTTCAGGCTTCCTACAGCCCAAATTCACCACGTACGAGGGGAAGACGGACCCTTACTCACACTTAAGCCACTTCCGCCAGGTTATGGCGGTATATCGGCGCAATGAGGCCTTGATGTGCATCATATTCCCCTCGAGCCTTGGTGACCTAGGCTTGACTTGGTTTGAGAAACTTCCAGAAGGCAGCATAGCCTCCTGGGCACAGTTGGCAGAAGCGTTTGTAACAAGGTTCCGAACAAATACCAAAACACCGGTGGAGATCGACCAATTACTCTCCATCGACATGGGCGACAAGGAGACCCTAAGATCCTACAACAGTCGCTACTGGAAGACCTTCAACCAGATTGGGGACTGCCCCACCAATCTCGCCATTGCACAGTACAAAAGAGGCCTTCTAGTCGGGAACAGATTAAGGGACTCTATCACCATAACACCGCCCCTCACCATGGAAGCCCTGATGGAGAGAGTGCATCAGCACATCAGGGTGGAAGAGGATAGTGCACGTGCAAAAGAAAAATCTAGCGCGACCGCAGTACCAGAAAAGAAGGCCTCAGCAAAGGTCAACACGGTAGACCGTCCGAACAGAAACGGACGTGGCAGAAGAGACAACGAGAGAGAAAACCAGGACAAGAGATGGTTGAGGGTCCACACTGCCATAACCACGGTCTTTAAGAAACCGATCTACATATACTTAGCGAAATTCGAGACGAGCCTTTCGTCAAGTGGCCAGCCAAGTTAGGCGAGGCACAGAAGGATACGACGATAGGTCACGGTGCACCTTCCATAAAGAAAAGGGGCACCGCACCGAGAACTGCACGCCATTAAGACAGCACTGGAAGAGTTGGTTGCAGCAGGTCACCTCGACAAATACATCGAAGGAGGGGCGCAACCAGCCCCCAGGACCATAATAACCCCAACGGGATGCCGATCGACGCCCCACCTCAAGGCATTATCAACGTGATACATGGAGTCTTTGAACCTGAGCGTGTATGCGAGCTCAGAGGATCAATCAAAAAGGCTGAGCACTTAAGAGAGGTGCTAAGTGCCCAACCAGCCGTCAAGAAGAGGAAGATAGAGGCCACAAATGTCATGTCTTTTTCGGATAAAGACTTGGCAAGGATATATTGCCCTCACAATGATGCCCTGGTCGTCACTCTCTGAGTCAAAGATTTTGACGTCAAGCGGATTCTGATTGATCAGGGTAGTTCATGTGAAATCATGTACTATGAAACCTTCAAACAACTAAAGTTGCAAGATAAAGACTTGGCGCCTGCCGTATCTCCTCTAATTGGATTCAACTCCATGCCAGAATGGCCCTTGGCAAAATAATCCTCCAGTCAAAGCAGGGAGTGTGACGAAACAAGTGGAGTTCTGGGTGTTGAAGGTCCCCTCTACTTACAACATTATCTTGGGCAAGACATGGCTGCATGCCATGCGCTCGGTGGCGTCCTCCTACCACCAAGTGATGCGGTTCCCCAACGACGCCGGAGTAATTGAGGAGGTCTATGGCGACCAGATCATGTCAAAACAATGCTTTGTCACAGTGAATGGCAGCCGCGCTGCCAAAGGATACGTTCATTCGGTGGAGGAACCGGAGAGTAATGAACTGTTCGCAGATGTTGGCAAAGCGGCCAGTCAGAAAGTGGTGGAAGACTTGGTGGAGGTCAGAATAGATGAAAAGAACCTGGATAAGTTCTTTTTACTTGGTTCGTCGTTGTCCAGCACTGAGAGATTAGAGGTCTTGGAATTCTTGACCTCTAATATCGAAGTGTTCGCCTGGACTCCATACGACATGCCAGGCATTGATCCAAGTTTCATCTGCCATCAACTCAATGTCCACCCATCCGCCAGACCAATCATTCAGCGCACCCGCAGATCGGCACTCCACCACGCCGAGATAGTGGCGGAAGAAGTGGGAAACCTATTGGAAGCTGGGGCAATCAGAGAGGTGCACTACCCCAGATGGATCTCCAACACAGTCGTAGTGCCAAAGAAGAATGGCAAGTGGCGCGTCTGCGTCGACTACAAGACGATCAACAAGGCATGCCCAAAAGACAGCTTTCCTCTACCACGGATAGATCAACTGGTAGACCTGACGGCGGGGCACAACTTAGCTTTCTGGCCGCATACAGAGGCTACCACCAAATCGCCATGCATGAACCAGACCAAGAGGTCACATCCTTCACAACTCCGAGAGGACTCTACTGTTACAAGGTCATGCCTTTTGGCCTAAAGAACGCAGGGGCGACATTCCAGAGGATGGTCACCAAGATGTTTGAGCCATTATTAGGCAGAACAATGGAGGCTTACATCGACGATATGGTGGTCAAGAGCAAAGATGAGAATGACCATCTCAAGGACCTAAGTGAGATGTTTGAGATCCTGAAGAAGCACAAGTTACGCCTCAACGCGTCGAAGTGTGCATTCGGAGTAGGATCTGGCAAATTCCTGGGCTTCTTGGTGACCAACTGGGGTATTGAGGCGGACCCATCTCAAATCAAGGCCATTCAGGACCTGGAGAGACCAAACTTAGTCAAAGAAGTGCAGCATCTCACCGGTATGGCCGCTGCGCTCAATCGGTTCATAAGCCGGTCGTCCGACAGATTATGACCATTCTTCCATGCTTTAAAGGCCAAGTTTGAGTGGGACGACGAATGCGACCGAGCTCTGGAAAGCTTGAAGGAATACATGTCTTCTCCGCCATTATTTGTAACCCCAATTCCTGGAGAAGAATTATTCCTGTACCTAGCAGTCTCACAACACGCAATTAGCGCAGTATTGGTCCGTGCAGAAGGAATCCAACATCTGCCCATCTATTATGTCAGCAAGACATTGCTGGGAGCCGAAACAAGGTACTTGCCACTGGAGAAACTGGCATGGCCTTGATGATGGCCTCAAGGAAGTTGTCGCACTACTTTCACGCCCACACCATAGTTGTTCTCACAGCCTTCCATTAAAAGCTTTGTTTGAAAGGGCGAACTTTTCTGGGCGAATTCTGAAGTGGGCAGTAGAGCTGGGGCAATACGACATCAAATTCCAACCCAGAACCGCAATAAAAGCTCAAGCATTGGCGGATTTTGTCGCATAATTCACACCAGGAAGTCATCACATCTGCCCAATCAACCTGACTGAAACAACCGAACTAGGGATGGAAGTTGACGCCGGTACCGTAACCCTTGTGCAATATACTCAGCCAGACGCCAAGGCAGCCCAAAACGAAGCAGGGAAGGAAGAAGCGAACCATGTTACGCCAAGTCAAGACTCACCAACAAAACAAGACTTGGTACAACCAGATGGCAAGGGGCAGACAGCAAGCATGGACCTTAAAGAAGACACCACCAACATAGAAGATCCCAAGGCATCATCCGATCCCTCCACTTGCTGGAAATTGTTTGTTGGAGAGATGTGAAAGCTCTTCATGGATGGAGCATCCAACCGACATGGAGCAGGACTTGGCATAGTCCTCATCTCTCCAGACGGCCTAGTGGTGGAGCAAGCAGTCAACCTTGGCTTCCCAGCATCAAACAATGAAGCGGAGTATGAAGCGCTTCTTGCAGGTCTCAAATCAGCGTTCTACATGAAGGCCACCGAGCTAATGGTTTATAGCGACTCACAGCTGGTGGTAAACCAGATATCTGGCGACTACGAAGCAAAGGATGACAGGATGGCCAAGTACCAAGAGTTGGTCAGAACAGAGATCAAAAAATTTGAAGTAGTCAGGATAGAGCAGATCGGCAGAGAGGAAAACAGCAGAGCAGACGAACTGGCAGGCTTCGCCTCAATGGCAGATACCTCCATCCCTCATCCACTACTGATCGACTATCTGCCTAGGCCAAGCATTGAAAACCCAGAAGCAGAAGAGGTATGTTGCGCCGATCTAGGCCCTTCCTGGATGGATCCCATCATATTATTCCTGAAAAACAGCACCCTACCAGAAGAGAAGAAAGAAGCCAACAGAATAAGAGCAAAGTCGCAGCGATTTTGGCTCTCTCCATCTTTGGCATTGTACAAAAAGTCGTTCTTAGGACCTTACCTAAAGTGTGTTCACCCCAGCAAAGTGGAAGCGTTTCTGTTCGAAATACATGAGGGTGTCTGTGGCAGCCATCAAGAAGGAAGATCATTGGCATACCGAGCAATTTCACAAGGATACTGGTGGCCATACATGCAAGTGGATTCAGAGAAGTATGTCAAAAAGTGCGAAAAATGCCAAAAGTTCGCACATCAAATACACCAACCCGTCAGAGAACTTCTACCTCTCACTAGCCCATGGCCCTTCGCAATGTGGGGCTTAGACATAGTAGGGCCACTTCCAACAGCACCCGGCAACAGGAAGTTCTTCCTTGCGGCAACCGACTACTTCACAAAATGGGTGGAAGCAGAAGCCTTGGCGTCAATCAAGGAAAAAGATGTGAAAAAGTTTGTCTGGCAGAATATCATCACTCGATTTGGCATACCAAAGGCACTGATATCAGACAACGGCACTCAATTCGATGGTAGGATTTTCAGGGGCTTTTGTGAAGAGTACAAGATAGAGTTCTACAATTCTACACCGGCATATCCCCAAGCAAATGGTCAGGCAGAAGCATCAAACAAGGTAGTCTTGGATGGATTGAAGAAAAGGTTAGAGAGAGCGAAGGACAAGTGGGCAGAAGAACTCCCTCATGTTTTATGGGCTTACCGCACCACACCTCGCCGATCAACAGGGGAAACACCATTCTCCTTAGCTTATGGCATGGAAGCAGTCATCCCATTAGAAGTTGGCCTCCCCATAATTCGAAGTGAAAACTTTGACCCAGACTTAAATGGCGAAGCCATAACATTGGAGCTTGACCTTGCAGAAGAAAGAAGAGATAGAGCATTGGTTCACATCGCCTCCTACCAACAAGAATTGTCCAGAAAGCATAAAAAAATAGTGCATCCAAGGCAATTCAAGATCGGAGATTGGGTACTGCGCAAAGTGATGGGAAATACCTTGGTACCAGGAGATGGCAAGCTAGGACCTAACTGGGAAGGACCTTACAAAGTGGTCGGATTAGCAGGCAAAGGGGCATACCACTTAGAAGATAAGGACGGCAAAGCAATTCCCAGGCCATGGAACACTGCCAATCTCAAGTTGTTTTATTTTTAGCTTTTTGTCTTTTAAGTATGTATAATTTTTTACTTTCTCAATAAAACAAGTCGATTCTTCTCAGCATAATTGTTTTCGGTAGAAGGTAACTTCAGTAAGTTAGGAGCATTGTAAACATAGTTGGCCGGAATAACCAACTATGAACCCTTCCTAAGCCCAGGATAAGGATCCAGGCTGCAGGACGTTTGGTCGAAATAACCAAACAATGTATTCTAAGTTGGCTGGAAAAACCGACTTAGAGGTTGGCTGGATTAAACCAACACCCTCATAAGCCCAGGATAAGGATCCAGGCTGCAGGATGTTTGGTCGGATAAACAAACAATGTATTCTAAGTTGGCTGAAAAACCAACTTAGAGATTGGCTGGATTAAACCAACTCTTTGTACTCTTCACCCGAAGTAAGTTTATGGCTGAAGAGTGGTTGGCTGGATTAAACCAACTCTTGTTACTCTTCAGCCAAAGTAAGTTTATGGCTGAAGAGTGGTTGGCTGGATTAAACCAACTCTTGTTACTCTTCAGCCGAAGTAAGTTTATGGCTGAAGAGTGGTTGGCTGGACTAAACCAATTCTTGTTACTCTTCAGCCGAAGTAAGTTTATGGCTGAAGAGTGGTTGGCTGGATTAAACCAACTCTTGTTACTCTTCAGCCAAAGTAAGTTTATGGCTGAAGAATGGTTGGCTGGATTAAACCAACTCTTTGTACTCTTCAGCCGAGATAGTTATATCGGCTAAAGAGTGGTTGGCTAGTAAGATTAAATAGCTAAAACCGAAATAACAGTTGAAGCAGTAAAAGACATTGAAAATGCATTACGAGTACAAGCATACAGAACTAAACCGGAGTAAGAGTTTAGCCCAAAAGATTTTTTCATTGAAATGCAAAATAAATACAACGGCAGGGCCGCAGCCCGGTTACAAGTTCAAAAAAAAAAAGAAAAGCAAAAAAACAATCAGTTGAAAAGGTCATCAATTTCGGCATCGAACACAGCATCCGCATCAACGAAGACCGGTCTTAGGCAGGAGCTCGGTCTCGGTCACAGGAGTGGTTTCGGTCGGAAGCACGGTTTCACCGGGTTGTTCAATGGTCAGGTCTTCCACCGTCGGCTCCACCCGAACTGACTGGTCCGCATCGACAACCGGAGTGACCTCAGAATCAGAATCCTCATCAGAGCCTGAACCTTCAAGAAATTGCTGCTGAAGGGCAGCAGCATACTCCGCCAGGGAGCTCGGTATGCAGTAGGCCGGAGAGTCGTAGACCTCGGACTCAGGACCGCAACCAAGCTTCTCGACAGCTGCCCTCCAGCCGCACTTAAAGAAAAGGTCTTTGGCGGCTTCGCACTGTTGGACATAACCGTCCTCTGCCTTCTTGAAGCCTTGCTTTTCAGCTTCTTTTATACCCTCCTTTAACTGGGTTATCTCGGTAGCCTTCTTCCTTTCAAGCTTCGCTAGTTCGCGCAAGTATTTATCCTTCAGCTCAATGGCAGCCTTCTGCTTCTCTGCTTCAGCCGAACTAACCAGTTAGGTCAATCGACCGTTCTCAGATCGCAACTCGGCTATTTGCTTTCTAGCCTCCTCTAGCTCGACAGATTTAGCTTCGGCCTCTGCCCTCGTTCCTTTACTACTCTCCTTTAGCTCCATCACTCTCCTGTGGGTAATGTTGTTCTTCTGAATGGCCTGCAAGAGAATAGTAACTTTTTCTTCAGCCGGACTGAAAGTTGGAAAAATTACAATGGAAGAAAGAGGGTCATTTACCAGGATCATTGACTTTGTGGATGACCGGATGGACTTTAGCTCGGTGTTCAGTTGCTTGGAGTGGTGCTCCATGTCTTTTGGAAGGCACACACTCTTGGCTAGATTGAAAGCCATCAAGTGGTCCTTCTCAGCAACGACCGAGTCGGAGTCCAGTATAGCCCGGTTTTGGAAGGTCAGTTCGGGAACCCAGTGAGAGGAGGCAGCTAGGTCAGAGTGCTCCGGTTGAGGGCTTTGTTGAGGGCTTGGTGGAGGACTTGGTGGCAGAATGGTCTCGTCCTCATCAACAAGGCGTCTGTAGACACCCCATTTTTGACCGACCTCAAGACTCAGACGTCACCGATTGAGCGCTCGGTGATGTTGCATATTGTGCTCGTTCAGAAGTCTCAGAGTCACGGCCGTGAGCCTTGCCTCCGGACTTTCGAACCCTCTTCTGTACCTTGCCTCGGTTTGCGAACCAGACTCAGTTTTCTCTGTTTTTTTCCTGAAGGGAGGGGGAGGTCCCGTAGACCATCTCTCAGTGGCCGTGGGCTACATTTTGTGGCCGTAGGCCATTTTGCCCATTTCGGAGCCCGGTTCCCGGTTTTCGGAGCCGTCAGGCCGTGTGCCTCGGTTTGGGACTGTCTAACCATCTCCAATTCCTCTGGTTTTTGGCATACATCTTATTTACTCCCTTTTGAGGGACACTGAGGCCTGAGAAACCCACTTCGTGGCCGGATGCCACTTTCGGTACTTAACAGCCTATTTTCGGGACCCCGAACTGCGTGTTTTGGTCCCCGAGCATTCGTTTTGCATCGGTTTTCGTTCATTTTTGGCAGGTACCTCTGTTTTGTCACCATGAAGGTCACTGAAGGGTGGGAGGCCAGCAATTATCTCAGCAATCAGTTATGCTCCTCCGGCGCCCTCCGACGCCCGTTTTTCTCACTTCCGAGCTAATGTTGACCACCCTATGAGCATTTTCTTCAAGCCCAAACCACATATTTGTGTTGTACACACATGGGAGGACCCTAATATCACATGGCTGGCCATTAATTCCATCTTCCACTTTTGAACCCCTCCTTAAAGTGGCCTATTCTCTCTCCTGTTTTAGAGTTGCCAATTTTGAACCACAGGGTTGTGTTGAGGGGACATGGGAGGCCACCAATATGTGGTGGCCGGCCACTAAATCAATTTGGCCTTTTTGACCCTTGGCCGGCCGGCCATAGGGGGTGGCCGGCCGGCCACCTGCAACAAAAATACATGGTCGGCCTTGCTCCTCAGGGTGAGTACATTACAGATGTGACCTTTATTTCCCCCCAGATTCGGTATCCGGGGGGATAACTTTTGGAGGGAAATGTTAGGGTGTTTCCCTTCCCCTTTTCCCCTTGCTACTCCCCCCTTTTGGTCCATATAACCAGCTGCCCAAGTGTTATTTTGGGGTTGGAAAAAAATTGCTTAAGAGCCTTGGATGCATTGCTCTCTCTATCTCTCTCATTTTCAAGCTCCAATCTTCTAAGCCCTACCTCATTTCTTCATCACCACCAAGCACCACCACCACTACTCTATTTCCAGCAGTTGGGAGGGCTTTCCAGCAGCTAAGAAGCACCATTTCTCAAGTCAAAAGGAAGCAAAAGTTTGGTCTTCAAGGGTAAGTCCATCTCTCCCTCTTTTGAGCTCATTTTTGCCCTACTTCTTAGCCCTATTTGCTTGCTGTTTTGAGCTCCGACCAAAACTGAAAAGGTCATTTTTTTGAGCTATATTCCATGTTTGTTTAAGGGCTAAACCTTGTTTGAGCCCCCCATTTGGTACTTGCTTCAATACCTCTTTGTATGCCATTATTTTGC
The DNA here is from genome assembly GCA_030407325.1 of Camellia japonica. NCBI lineage: Eukaryota > Viridiplantae > Streptophyta > Magnoliopsida > Ericales > Theaceae > Camellia > Camellia japonica. The sequence continues at coordinate 45,741,828 of JAPPVO010000003.1, read as the reverse complement.
ATGGTATTTCTAGCCTATATGTGATCTGTTTTGGAGCATTTCATGAACTGATATTGTGCTTATTTTGAGCCCCTCTTCAACATTGAAGAAGGGCTCAACATTGTTTTCATGCTCCATATGCCACTTGCTTTGAATCCATGTTTTACCCCCATTTTTGCATGCCTTTTTAGGCTTATCTAGCTTCTGTTTTCGGCCATCATCAGAACTGAAAATGGCCATATTTTGATCTTCTTGAAATATCTCATTAAGGGTCTTTGGCTGTTTTGTGAATTTTTTGTATACCTCATGTTATAGCCTCTTGTTGGCCTTAATCTTGCATTGCATTTTGAGCATGTTTTCATACTGATTTGAGGTTTGTCATCTACTGTAAATGTTCATATTTTTATCCCGTCTTCAGTGTTGTAGAAGGGTATTTTTCCATTTGGGCTTTGCATCTATCACTTGCTTCATAGCCTCCCTTGCGGAGCCATTTTTGTATGCCATCTTAGCCCTACTTGTGATTGCTTTTTGGCCTTGTTTTGTACTGTAAAAATGTGAGTTTTGGGGCTGCCTTGCTTCTTATTTTTCATGTCATGTATCAATTATGCATGTACGGTATAGCTGTAGGCCATTTTACGCATTGAAATCCATGTTTCGGGATCATTTCATGCATCGGGTATTACTTCGTCTCATTTCGGGGCTGTTTTTCCCCTCATTTTGCCACTGATTTTTGCATGTTTGCATACCATATTCCATGTCCTTGCTATGTCTCATTAGAGTGGCATTTCAGTGCCTGAGGGCCCGTTCTCGGTTCGCGTGCCCACGGGCACGCATTTCGAGGCGTCTTGTTTTCATCTGATGGCCTCCTATGTGAGTGTGGCTGAGGCTCTCTCATGCTGGTGTAAGCCCATTATTGCATTGCGTATGCCATTTCACCCATAGCATTGTGTATGCCCGGTTGTATATTACCTCGTATAGCGTGTATGCCATTCCATGACATTGTGTATGTTAGGGTTGCATATTAGCTACATTTCATGCATATCATGCATATTGCATCATGTTCGGGATAGGAGTTAGCCCAGGCACGGGAAACGAGGCACGTTTCGTACTCCGAGCGATGGAATGGGTCTCAATTCCCAAGTCACCGACACTCCGGATTATCCATGATGGAGTTAGGTTTTGTTGTAGCATTCATACGCATTCATCCTATATTAAGTTGTGCAATTCGACCCCTCGGCCATCATGCATCGAGATGCGTGATTGGTGGTACGAGGATCGAGGCATGCATATATTTGTGAAAATATATTGCTATGCCCCTTTCCTGCTCTCTGTTGCAGTAAAATCAAGAATCATCAGTCTTCCGAGGCTTGGCACGCTTTCCAAGAAACATTGCAAACAGAGGCTAATTGGGACATCTCAGTGGATTTCCGCGCGAGGCAACCCAAACATACAGCATTCATCAGAATCAAGGCAGCCCCTGGCTTGCATGCCAGTTTACAGTTTTTCTTAGTTAATTTGTTAATTAATTAGGAATTTGTACATTACTTGGACTGTATTATTCGGACTGTATTATTCTTTCATTCGGGACTGTATTATTTATTTGGACCCTCTGTGCGAGGGCAAAACTGTAATAAGTGTGGGTGAGTGTGATGTATGTCTTCCAACCCCACGTCTTTCTTCCCTTTTATTTACCTGCTTATAATGGTTAGATTAGGGCATATTTTGATTAGCATACAGTATGATAGCATGTTTGCATTCATTCATCTGTCTTGCATGCACCGGGCTCGGCGCATCATACAAACTGCATTTGTATTTCAATTCCAAATTGAATACGTGTTAGTTGTAGCATTCCATATGCCATGTTTAGAATAGCCGAGCCTGCTATAGTTACATTTTGCATGTGTTGCATTAGGCATCTCTGTATAGTTAGGATCATGCATGATTTCTAATGAGTTTCTTTTTTTGGCTTGGAGTACTCGGTGAGTTTTATGCTTTAGCATCCTTGCATGCGTGTGAGTGACTGCCATGAATAGCATGCTTACCATGAGGCTATGTGCTTATGTGATATAACTGCCTTGAATGCCTGTGGGTGGAGGTTGGGTTATTTGGGTTGGAACAATTCATCAAATGTTTGTTTTAAGGCCACTAGATAGTGGCAAAACCATCTTTTCTAAGCCCACCCGAGGGTGGCAAAATCTGCATTTTAAGCCTACCTGCGGGTAGCAAACCATCTTTCAAAAATAAACATGAAATGTTTTGTCCCAATTCAGGCGACCCGGTCTATACTTGTATGCTGTGCGCATCACATAGTAACCTAGGCTAATAACCGGAATAAGAACGCACAATGCTTTCAAAATCAGATATCATGGTTAGTAGAGGCCGGTCTTTGACCGGCGAGCGGGGGTGCTCACGAAGTGACCTTCCCCAATCGTACCCAAGTTCCCGAGCCGAGGCAACTTTGGTGATGACGGACACGTGGCCTTTGGCACCGAGTCAGGGTTTCCTAAATTTCCCATTAAAAAAACATTTAGGTGGCGACTCTGTATCTGGCAAAGCAGTCCATGTTTGGCACTTCTTTTCAAAAATCTGCTTTCAAAATCGATTTGCCGGATTTGGACTCTTTGGTTCAAGATTAAGAACCGTGACATTTGAGTCATTGAACTGTGGTGACCCCAATATGAACGGAACGGGACTTAACCCTCCCGGGATGCGTTCGGGGACATCTACAGCGTCGCTCGGTTCGGCTAGTCCGGGCACGCTTGCTCGGACGAGATGAGGATGGCTGTTGAGATGGGAGGGCTACCACGGTCTCAGTGGTCTGGCCGATTTATGGTACCTCGGCTGGGTTCGTTGCGATTAGCAGGGCCTTCAGTCTGCTCCTTTTGGCCATCTCTTGTTCGGCGGTGAGAGGCACTAGGTTGATCTGGGGCAAGGAGGAGTCCGGCTCAGGCGCATCTTCCAAAAGAAAGTCAGTCACTCTAGCTTTTCGGCGTCTGGTGTATCGGTATGTCGGCTCAAACTTGAGGAGTTTTGCCCAACTTCTTTCTTCAAAACGTAATGCGGCACGGAGAGAACCGAGGTTGGGGTAGCTGTACAATGAATGTATATGGGCTGAATCTGCATGAAGAAGACAACTATTAGACCGGTTTAAAACCAGAGACCGAAGTAAAAAAAAAAAAAAAAAAGAAGAGAGAAGTAGAAAGCAAGGAAACCAAAGTAAAGTATACCAGGGATTCCTTTGTTCCAGTTTATACTTCGGCCTGGGATCTGGGCTTGGTGGTCTTCAAAATTCCCAGACACCCAGAAAAAATCGTCATCATTTAAGTCCTTATCCAGCGTGTCTTTTATTATTTTTTCACGTCGGCGGCGTATTCTCAAATAATATACCCACCCATCCTCTTTTGAACCTAAGGAATATTGGTGGAAGAGTTCGGCTAAACCGAGGTTTAGACCGGCTTGGCAGTTTAGTTCGGCTATACCCATTATTATGCGGTATGAGTTGGTGGAAAGTTGGGTAGGCATAGTCTGGTTTGCCTAAGGAATTCACAAATCAAGGGCTGGACTGAAAATCTTAGTCCGGTCTCTATTATTGAAAGAAGGATAAAAGGAACAAAACCCTCATTCCCCCATGGTATGACATCTTTTTCGGCTAGGGTAAGGTGGACGTCGGCAGGAATGTTGTAATCCTTACGGAATTCGGCCAAACCCCCTGGTGTTTCTACCAAGAACCTATATTTCCCCATTTATTTTAAGTTAGAAATAAATTAGCTCGGTTTGAAAATCGTGTTCAGTAGCTCGGTTGAGCGCGCAGTGCCTGGGCAACCTAAGTCTGCAAAGTGGAAAACAAAGGGGTTAAGCACAGATCATTGGACCGTGCTACAAAATAAGCAAGAAAAAAGAAGTCTTACTTCGGCTATACAGGATGCTACAGGTTCTACTTCGGTTTCCACATGGTGTTTGGAAGCTCGGGTTGAGCAAGGGGGTGGATAGTTCGGTTTGCGCTATGGGTTTCTTTACTTCGGTTAAGCCTCTAGGGGCAGCTTTCTGAGCACGGTTTTAGAAACTAAGAAAGCTATCTTAGCCCCCAAAGGCTTAGCTCGGCTAAAAGCTAAGGTTTCTAGTTTGCTAAGTTCAAACTTCGTTCGGTAAGTTTATCTCGGCTGAAGTAAATCAGGAGTTGGTAACTTACTGAAACTACTGATATATCTACTAGTTCTAGTTCGGTTGTCGTCTGGATTAATCTACCTATATAGCGCAAACAGTATCCTAGTTCGGTTGGGACATGTTTATGGATCAAAACTACGTTCTACAGATTGTTCATGATATTCATAGTGTTCCTATGAAGATTGTTTCCAGAAAATACAAGACTAGTGGAAAATAGAAACAGAAATGTGTTTTGCAAAAACACACGAAACAAATTACAGTGGTTGAAGCAAATACAAAACACAAAAAGATCTAAGTAACTTACCAGGGCAAGAGGAGGAAACTGGAGATTGAAACAGCAGCAGCAATGAAGAACGCAAGCTTGGTAGAGGAAGAAGTGGAGGCACAGAGAAGAACGAAGAAAGTGAACAGAGTAGAGTAAAATTCAAAGGGAAATTGAATGGTTGTGTAAAGGGGAAAAAAGGCGGGACTGTTCAAAAAGGGTGAAGTACGAAGAACGGCGGGACAGCTATGCTGACCAATCATAGCATGCCACGTGTCATTGGAAGGACAATCGATTCAGCTTCTGCAACTGAAGGGACGTTTTGACCGGATAAGACCGGCTCGGCTTAAGTTTAGCTTGGCTGGATAAGCTAAATGGTTGTAGCTCGGCTGGAGAGGCTTGGGGACTCTAGCTCGGCTGGTGAACGAATAATCCCTATCATGCTATGCAGATGGAATTAAGGGGCAATTGAGAGGGTAATTTATATATATAAATTGGGCCGAGCTGGTGTTGGGCCGATATAGTTCCAAGCACGGAAAACAGTGGATACACCGGTCAAAAGGAGTACTACGGTTAGTTCGGTTCAAAGGAGTACTAAGGTTAGTTCGGTTGTTAGATGGGCACGGGGTAGCTCGGTTGCGGCGTATTACGGATTAACCCGGTCACCTCCTCTAACCGGAGTATGAGAGAACCTTCTTCAGGACTGTTTGAGTTAGTTCGGCTTGACATTTCTAGGGATAGCTCGGTCTTAGCCTTCGCAGCCGGGATAGAAGCAAGAAAGGGAGAGCCGAACTAGTAGTTAGATCGGCCATGCCTGCCTGTATAGTATGGCAGTGTTATTTCGGTCGTATTGTAGTTCGGCCCAGGTAAACACCATCTCACTGGTTTAAGCAGTGAGGGGGGTATTGGGGGATAAGCATTATCCTTTAAGAGTATGAATCCTAGGAGGACTCTACAATGGAGGAGTAAAAGTCCTACTAGGATTATGCCACTCGAAACCTATAAAAGCTCACCAATATCACCTATGGAGAGGTACACAACTTTGTTTTCTGAATACACAGAGCTTTTGTCTATTTGTCAAGCTTATTGACTTGGGCATCGGAGAGGTTTCCGGCACACACCCGCCGGCTAGCTCACGTTCATATTTTCAGGTGATAAAGCGACGTCGTACAAAGGAACGCAGACTTGATCAACAGGATTATACGAGAAGGTTTATTTCTTTCCCGTACAGCAGTGGCTGCAATTCATGATCTAAAAATTCATCAAATGGATGTTAAAATAGCCTTTTTAAATGGAGACCTGGGTGAAGAAATCTATATCAATCAACCTGCAGGTTTTGTGGAACCCGGTCAAGAAAGCAAAGTGTGCAAGCTAGTTAAATCCCTATATGGCTTAAAACAGGCCCCTAAACAGTGGCATGAGAAATGTGATTCATGCATGATTGAGAATGGCTATAAAACGAATGAATGTGATAAATGCATCTACTATAAATCTGAAGAAAATTCACATGTCATTATTAGCCTCTATGTGGATGATTTACTTATATTTGGCTCTAATTTGCATATCATCGTGGAAACTAAAAATATGCTTAGTAGCCATTTTGATATGAAAGATCTTGATGAAGCTAATTATATTTTGGGAATGAAAATTACCAAAACCTGTGATGGTATATTTCTTGATCAGTCATATTATATTGAGAAAATTTTGAGAAAATATAATTTTTATAACTGCAAGCATGTTCTTACTCCTTTTGATCCTCATGTGCGACTATTTCCTGTTGAAAATGATGAGGATGTAATTAATCAAAAGGAATATGCTAGTATGATTGGTAGCTTGCGTTATGTGACTGACTGTACTAGACCTGACATTGCCTATGCAGTTGGAGTACTTAGCAGCTTTACTAGCAAGCCTGGCAGTGATCACTGGCTAGCCATTGAGCGTATTATGAAATATTTATCTGGTACCATAAAATATGGCTTGTTTTATAATAAGTATCATGCAGTACTTGAAGGTTACAGTGATGCCGATTGGAATACCTTGTCAGGTGATTCATTATCAACTACTGGTTACTTATTTACATTGGAAGGTGGTGCTATCAGTTGGAAATCGAAAAAACAAACCATTATTGCTAATTCAACAATGGAGGCTGAGCTTATTGCCTTAGCTATAGTCAGTGAAGAAGCAAATTGGTTAAGAGATTTGTTAAATGAAATCTCTTGTTGGGAAAAATTGATTCCACCTATATTGATTCATTGTGATAGCACTGCAGCAATTGGTCGAGTTAATAACCGTTATTATAACGGTAAATCCAAACCTATCAGAAGAAAACACAGTACTGTGAGATCTTATATGAATAATGGCATCATAAATGTGGATTATATTAAATCTGGTGATAATCTTGCAGATCCATTAACTAAGGCTTTAGCAAGAGATAGAGTCTGGAATACATCGAGGGAGATGGGGTTGAAGCCCATTGAATATAGCAGGAGCCATGTATGAGGATACTCAACCCAGGGACCAGAGATCCTGTAACTGGGTTCAATGAGAAAAACGATCATATGATGGCCGTGAGAAATGCACTAAATTACTTTTTACCCATCCCTATGATGTAAGTGCATTTATCCTGTAACGTTGTAGAGGTTGAGTTATTAAAAAAAAAACTCTTAATGAATTTCTGTAGCTCTTATTGAGTGGGGTGTCATAGTTACAGGAGCACCCTTGACAGCATTCACCTATGTGAGTATGGTAGTGGGGCCGCTACCTATGAGATTTGGGCTAATTCTCAAACACACTCATGAATCCTGGGATCGCACAAGGCCGTAATGTGCTAGCTTTTAAAGCTTATGTGAACACCTAGAATATTATGTGTGTGCAATAATTATTTATTTCCCTTAAGCAGTCATAGTTCAATGCTGAGCATACTATTGGCTCTGGAGTAGATATTATTGTTTCACTAATGGAGGTTCAATGCAGAGCACACCTACCATGATGCATAATATCCTTATTTGCCTAATAATCTTAGTTTTGTTACCTATAATATTAAAATAGGTGGGGGAATGTTAGCAGGTATTTTAATATTATAATGTGTCATAGGTTGGTTTTCTTTTCTTTTCTATCAAGTTTACTTACCATTCAAGTTTTTGCCAAGCCTTGGTCAAGTCTCTCAATTCTTATCCACATCAAGTCTTCCTAGTCTTCCAAGATAAGTCTTCGCCAAGTCTTATCCTTTCAAGTCTTCCAAGTCTTTCTTTTCTTATCCACCAAGGAACACCCTCCTAGCTTTTTTCCCCTATATATATTGAGCTATGTCCTATCTTGGGACATACGTGAAGAAGTTTTGGTTGCTTTATTATGTCTTGTGTAAGATTATCAGGAAAATAAAAAATGGTATATGTGATAAAGCTTTGGGTTCAACCAATTGTGCAGTATTGGTGAACCATACGACTTAGTCGGGCTGTTGTATCCTGGGGGGGACAAGTCAAGGTTTTTTCTACTGCACCGGTGTGAGGCTTTGCCTAACCGCAGAGGGCTTGAATCTCCTTAAAGAGAGCGAATTTTCCCGCGCCTCAGCCCTTACAATAGTTGTTGTAATTTTTATTATTTGTATTTTCTGGTGTTTTATTTGTAATTATCACCATCCCCCCCAAGATACAACAGCCCGACTAAGTCGTATGGTTCACCAATACTACACAATTGGTTGTACCCAAAGCTTTATCACATACACCCTTTTTTATTTGCCTAATAATCTCACACAAGACATAATAAAGCAACCAAAACTTCTTCACGTATGTCCCAAGATAGGACATAGCTCAATATATATAGGAGAAAAAGCTAGGAGGGTCTTCCTTGGTGGATAAGAAAAGGAAGACTTAGAAGACTTGAAAGGATAAGACTTGGCGAAGACTTATCTTGGAAGACTAGGAAGACTTGATGTGGATAAGAATGGGGAGACTTGACCAAGACTTAGCAAAGACTTGAATGGTAAGTAAACTTGGTAGAAAAGAAAAGAAAACCAACCTATGACACATTATAATATTAAAATACCTATTAACAAATATTTTAATATTATAATGTGTTATAGGTTTGATTTTTTTTTCTTTCCCTCCAAGTTTTCATTGTCTTTCTCTACAAGTCTCCAAGTCTTCCAAGGAAGTTGCCTACCAATTTCCTTTCTATTTTTATCCTCCAAGTCTTTGCCAAGTCAAGTCTCTTTCAAGTCTTCCAAGAGTCAAGTCTTCATACCTATCCTCCAAGCATCTTCCAAGGAGCCTCCAAGCAACTTCCAAGAAGGATCTTCCAAGAAACTTGTCCACCAAGTTTCATCTTCTATAAATTAAGCTAATCTCCTATCTTGGAACATACGAGAAGAAGTATTGTTGCTTTATTATGTTTTATGTGAGATTATCAGGCAAATAAAAAATGGTGTATGTGATAAAGCTTTGGGTTCAACCAATTGTGCAGTATTGATGAACCATACGACTTATTCAGGCTGTTGTATCCTGGGGGGGACAAGTCAAGGTTTTTTATGCTGCACCGGTGTGAGGTTTTGCCTAACCACAGAGGGCTTGAATCTCCTTAAAGAGAGCGAATTTTCTCGCGCCTCAGCCCTTACAATAGTTGTTGTAATTTTTATTATTTGTATTTTCTGGTGTTTTATTTGTAATTATCACCATCCACCTCAGGATACAACAGCCCGACTAAGTCGTATGGTTCACCAATACTACACAATTGGTTGAACCCAAAACTTTATCACATACACCCTTTTTTATTTGCCTGATAATCTCACACAAGACATAATAAAGCAACCAAAACTTCTTCACGTATGTCCCAAGATAGGACATAGCTCAATATATATAGGAGAAAAAGCTAGGAGGGTCTTCCTTGGTGGATAAGAAAAGGAAGACTTGGAAGACTTGAAAGGATAAGACTTGGCGAAGACTTATCTTAGAAGACTAGGAAAACTTGATGTGGATAAGAATGGGGAGACTTGACCAAGACTTGGCAAAGACTTGAATGGTAAGTAAACTTGGTAGAAAAGAAAAGAAAACCAACCTATGACACATTATAATATTAAAATACCTGCTAACAGATATTTTAATATTACAATGTGTTATAGGTTTAATTTTCTTTTTTTTCTCTCCAAGTTTTCATTGTCTTTCTCTACAAATCTCCAAGTCTTCCAAGGAAGTTGCTTACCAATTTCCTTTCCTATTTTTATCCTCCAAGTCTTTGCCAAGTCAAGTCTCCTTCAAGTCTTCCAAGAGTCAAGTCTTCATACCTATCCTCCAAGCATCTTCCAAGGAGCCTCCAAGCAACTTCCAAGAAGGATCTTCCAAGAAACTTGTCCACCAAGTTTCATCTTCTATAAATTGAGCTAATCTCCTATCTTGGAACATACGAGAAGAAGTATTGTTGCTTTATTATGTTTTGTGTGAGATTATCAGGCAAATAAAAAATGGTGTATGTGATAAAGCTTTGGATTCAACCAATTGTGCAGTATTGATAAACCATACGACTTAGTCGGGCTGTTGTATCCTGGGGGAGACAAGTCAAGGTTTTTTCTGCTGCACCGGTGTGAGGTTTTGCCTAACCGCAGAGGGCTTGAATCTTCTTAAAGAGAGCAAATTTTCCCGCGCCTCAGCCCTTCCAATAGTTATTGTAATTTTTATTATTTGTATTTTCTGGTGTTTTATTTGTAATTATCACCATCCCCCGCAGGATACAACAGCCCGACTAAGTCGTATAGTTCACCAATACTACACAATTGGTTGTACCCAAAGCTTTATCACATACACCATTTTTTATTTGCCTGATAATCTCACACAAGACATAATAAAGCAACCAAAACTTCTTCACGTATGTCCCAAGATAGGACATAGCTCAATATATATAGGAGAAAAAGCTAGGAGGGTCTTCCTTGGTGGATAAGAAAAGGAAGACTTGGAAGACTTGAAAGGATAAGACTTGGCGAAGACTTATCTTGGAAGACTAGGAAGACTTGATGTAGATAAGAATGGAGAGACTTGACCAAGACTTGGCAAAGACTTGAATGGTAAGTAAACTTGGTAGAAAAGAAAAGAAAACCAACCTATGACACATTATAATATTAAAATACCTGCTAACATTGCCCCACCTATTTTAATATTATAGGTAACAAAACTGAGATTATTAGGCAAATAAAGATATTATGCATCATGGTAGGTGTGCTCTGCATTGAACCTCCATTAGTGAAACAATAATATCTACTCCAGAGCCAATAGTATGCTCAGCATTGAACTATGACTGCTTAAGGGAAATAAATAATTATTGCACACACATAATATTCTAGGTGTTCACATAAGCTTTAAAAGCTAGCACATTACGGCCTTGTGCGATCCTAGGATTCATGAGTGTGTTTGAGAATTAGCCCAAATCTCATAGGTAGCGGCCCCACTACCACACTCACATAGGTGAATTCTGTCAAGGGTGCTCCTGTAACTATGACACCCCACTCAATAAGAGCTACAGAAATTCATTAAGAGTTTTTTTTTAATAACTCAACCTCTACAACGTTACAGGATAAATGCACTTACATCATAGGGATGGGTAAAAAGTAATTTAGTGCATTTCTCACGGCCATCATATGATCGTTTTTCTCATTGAACCCAGTTACAGGATCTCTGGTCCCTGGGTTGAGTATTCTCATACATGGCTCCTGCTATATTCAATGGGCTTCAACCCCATCTCCCTCGATGTATTCCAAACTCTATCTCTTGCTAAAGCCTTAGTTAATGGATCTGCAAAATTATCACCAGATTTAATATAATCCACATTTATGATGCCATTATTCATATAAGATCTCATAGTACTGTGTTTTCTTCTGATAGGTCTGGATTTACCGTTATAATAACGGTTATTAACTCGACCAATTGCTGCGGTGCTATCACAATGAATCAATATAGGTGGAATCGGTTTTTCCCAACAAGAGATTTCATTTAACAAATCTCTTAACCAATTTGCTTCTTCACTGACTGTAGCTAAGGCAATAAGCTCAGCCTCCATTGTTGAATTAGCAATAATGGTTTGTTTTTTCGATTTCCAACTTATAGCACCACCTCCCAATGTAAATAAGTAACCAGTAGTTGATAATGAATCACCTAACAAGGTATTCCAATCGGCATCACTATAACCTTCAAGTACTGCAGGATACTTATTATAAAACAAGCCATATTTTATTGTACCAGATAAATATTTCATAATACGCTCAATGGCTAGTCAGTGATCACTGCCAAGCTTGCTAGTAAACTTGTTAAGTACTCCAACTGCATAGGCAATGTCAGGTCTAGTACAGTCAGTCGCATAACGCAAGCTACCAATCATACTAGCATATTCCTTTTGATTAATTACATCCTCATCATTTTTAACAGGAAATAAACGCACATGAGGATCAAAAGGAGTAAGAACATACTTGCAGTTATAAAAATTATATTTTCTCAAAATTTTCTCAACATAATGCGACTGATCAAGAAATATACCATCACAGGTTTTGGTAAGTTTCATTCCCAAAATATAATTAGCCTCACCAAGATCTTTCATATCAAAATAGCTACTAAGCATATTTTTAGTTTCGACGATGATATGCAAATTAGAGCCAAATATAAGTAAATCATCCACATAGAGGCTAATAATGACATGTGAATTTTCTTCAGATTTATAGTAGATGCATTTATCACATTCATTCGTTTTATAGCCATTCTCAATCATGCAGGAATCAAATTTCTCATGCCACTGTTTAGGGGCCTATTTTAAGCCATATAGGGATTAACTAGCTTGCACACTTTGCTTTCTTGACCAGGTTCCACAAAAACCCTCAGGTTGATCGATATAGATTTCTTCACCCAGGTCTCCATTTAAAAAGGTTGTTTTAACATCCATTTGATGAATTTTTAGATCATGAATTGCAGCCACTGCAATTAATAGTCTAATGGATGTGACTCTAGTAACCGGAGAAAATGTATCAAAAAAGTCAAGATCTGCTTGTTGTTTAAAACCTTTTGTAACAAGCCTTGCTTTATATTTATATATAATTCCATCCGGTTTAAATTTTTTCCTCAAAACCCATTTACAGCCAATAGTTTTACAACCTGGTGGTAAATCTACTAATACCCAAATTTTATTAGTTAATAATGATTCCATCTCATCATTTACAGCCTCGTTCCAAAAAACTGAGTCAGGAGATGCCAAAGCTTCTTGTAAAGTTAATAGAGTTTCTTCCACATTAAAAACATGATAATCAGGGCCAAAATCTTTTTCTAATCTAGCTCTTTTACTCCTTCTAGGTTCAAAAACTATAGTATCTTGGTTTTGTAAAAGAGGAGTAAAGGAACCGGTTTCAGATAAAATATTTTCTTGATAATTTTGACCCCCACCATTTTTAGATTTAAAAGGAAATTTTTCTTCATGGAAAATTGCATCACCTGATTCAAAAATTATTTTGTTTTTCATATCAAAAAATCTATAGGCTATACTCTTTGTTGCATATCCAAGAAAAGCACAAGTGGCAGCTTTGACACCTAATTTAGGTCTTTTAGGGTCCACCAGCCTAACAAAAGCTAGACAACCCCAAACCCTCAAATATCTCAAATTTGGCTTATGCCCTTTCCACAATTCAAAAGGTGTAACTTTTATTTTTTTATGTGGCACTGTATTCATGACATAACATGCAGTTAAAATTACTTCTCCCCACAAATTTGAAGGAGCACCTGCTTCAATTAGCATAGCATTTGTTAAATTAGTTAAAGTTCTATTTTTCCTTTCTGCTACACCATTCGATGCAGGTGAATATCGTGGAGTAGTTTCATGGATTATTCCCAAAGACTGAGCAAACGAGTTGAATCTAAAAGATTTATACTCCCGGCCTTTATCACTTCTATACCTTTTAATCTTTTTACCGAATTGATTTTCAACTTCAAGAAGGAATTCTTTAAATTTTTCAAAAGCATCACTTTTATTTTTCAACAAGTATACATAAGTGTATTTTGAAAAATCATCAATAAAAGTGATAAAATATCTATTTCCACCACGTGTTAAAATTCCTTCAAATTCACATAAATCAGTGTGAATTAATTCTAACAATTCAGTATTTCTCACCACACTTTTATGAGGCCTTTTAGTTATTTTTGCTTGACTGCAAACTTCACATTTCTCAAACTTATTTGTTAGTCTGGGAATTAATCCTAAACTACTCATGACTCCCACATATCGGCTATTAATATGACACAAACGAGCATGCCAAAAATTCATAGAAGACAACATGTAAATAGAAACATGTACTTTCTTATTCTCAACATTTAATTTAAACATTCCATCACAGGCATACCCTTTCCCCACAAATATGCCTTTTTTAGTAATTACATATTGGTCAGATTCAATAGTCTGCTTGAAACCAGCTTTGTTGAGCAAATAACTTGACATCAAATTTTTCCTCATGGACGGTGTGTACAACACATCTTTTAAAACAAGCACACGTCCAGAGGTAAAATTCAACTCAACATCCCCACAATCGAGCACCTTGGTTAAACTTGAGTCACCAAGCATAACAGTCCTCTCCTCATTAAAAGGAGTGAAATCTTTGAACCAATCTTTATCATAGCAGACATGCCTATTGGCACCAAAGTTTGCCCACCACCCTTTCACAGATTGAACCATAAAAATATCTGTGATCATAGCCACAAATGGTTCCTCGGTAACATTAGCCTGTGGTCGAGACTGTTGTTTCCGAAATTTGCAAGTTCGAGAAATATGCCCACTTTTGCGACACACAAAACATGTCACATTTGTCAAATCTTGTGAAGGGGGTTCTTGGTTCCATTTCTTTTGCCTCGGATAATTTTATTTTGTGGCCTTCCAGTATTTTTCCAGATTTTCTTAACTGGCTTCAAGTGACTATTTTTATGAAATCGACCTTTAGGTAAAGTATTTCCAGAAGTTAAATTTACCTTAGCAATGGAATGCTCTTGTGTCATAAGCGCATCTTGTCCTCGTGCTTCCTTCTTCACCCGAATCCGTGTGATTAGAGTCTCCAATGACGTCTCTTTTTGCTTGTGACGCATTGACTTCTGAAACTCCCTCCAAGATGATGGAAGTTTGTCAACAATACCTGCTACAACAAGATTGTCTCCAATTTTGATGCCTTCGGATCTAACTTCAGCCACTAGCATCTGAAAATGTTGAACTTGCTCTACCATTGATTTTCTATCTATCATTTGATAGCGGAAAAAACGGCTTGCAGCATATTTTTTAGTGTTTTCCTCTTCAGTGTCATATTTATTCTGCAAGGCTTTCCAAATTTTCTTGGCAGTGGTGTAAGTGGTATCATAATAGTCATAAAATTAATCTGAAAGACAATTCAAAAGATAATATCGACATTTATACTCATCTGTGTTGTATTTCTCGATTTTTTCAAGATGAGCGGCATACTCCTCGTCGGTTATCTCTTCAGTGGGGACTTTGTTTGGATTTTTCTCGGTCAGGATATAGGCCACCTTGAGAAGACTGAGGTAGAAAAGCACCTTGCCTTTCCATCTCTTGAAATAAGCTCCCTTGAACCGGAAGGGCTTGTTGAGATCGCCGGTATTCTCATTGGGCTTCTCCAGTACTGTTTCCATGAATTTTTGCTATTTGAATCTCCTTAAAATTGTTGGTGATAATTACAAATAAAACACTAGAAAATACAAATAATAAAAATTATAATAATTATTGAAAGAGCTGAGGCGCGGGAAATTCGCTCTCTTTAAGGAGATTCAAGCCCTCTGCGGTTAGGCAAAGCCTCACACCAGTGTCGCAGAAAAAACCTTGACTTGTCCCCCCCAGGATACAACAGCCCGACTAAGTCGTACGGTTCACCAATACTGCACAATTGGTTGAACCCAAAGCTTTATCACATACACCATTTTTTATTTGCCTGATAATCTCACACAAAACATAATAAAACAACAATACTTCTTCTCGTATGTTCCAAGATAGGAGATTAGCTCAATTTATAGAAGATGAAACTTGGTGGACAAGTTTCTTGGAAGATCCTTCTTGGAAGTTGCTTGGAGGCTCCTTGGAAGATGCTTGGAGGATAGGTATGAAGACTTGACTCTTGGAAGACTTGAAGGAGACTTGACTTGGCAAAGACTTGGAGGATAAAAATAGGAAAGGAAATTGGTAGGCAACTTCCTTGGAAGACTTGGAGACTTGTAGAGAAAGACAATGAAAACTTGGAGGGAAAGAAAAGAAAATCAAACCTATAATACATTATAATATTAAAATATCTGTTAGCAGGTATTTTAATATTATAATGTGTCATAGGTTGGTTTTCTTTTCTTTTCTACCAAGTTTACTTACCATTCAAGTCTTTGCTAAGTCTTGGTCAAGTCTCCCCATTCTTATCCACATCAAGTCTTCCTAATCTTCCAAGATAAGTCTTCGCCAAGTCTTATCCTTTCAAGTCTTCCAAGTCTTCCTTTTCTTATCCACCAAGGAAGACCCTCCTAGCTTTTTCTCCTATATATATTGAGCTATGTCCTATCTTGGGACATACGTGAAGAAGTGTTGGTTGCTTTATTATGTCTTGTGTGAGATTATCAGGCAAATAAAAAAGAGTGTATGTGATAAAGCTTTGGGTTCAACCAATTGTGCAGTATTGGTGAACCATACGACTTAGTCGGGCTGTTGTATCCTGGGGGGGACAAGTCAAGGTTTTTCTGCTGCACCGGTGTGAGGCTTTGCCTAATCGCAGAGGGCTTGAATCTCCTTAAAGAGAGCGAATTTTCCCGCGCCTCAGCCCTTACAATAGTTATCGTAATTTTTATTATTTGTATTTTTTGGTGTTTTATTTGTAATTATCACCAACAAATGTTAGCAGGTATTTTAATATTATAATGTGTCATAGGTTGGTTTTCTTTTCTTTTCTACCAAGTTTACTTACCATTCAAGTCTTTGCCAAGTCTTGGTCAAGTCTCCTTCAAGTCTTCCAAGAGTCAAATCTTCATACCTATCCTCCAAGCATCTTCCAAGGAAGTTGCCTACCAATTTCCTTACAGGGATTTAACCTTTCTTCGTATGGGGATGTAGTACCTAAACCACAAAGAAAATAACACCAGCCAAATTTGAAGCTTTGAAAATGTGGCACAATGATGGTCTCTCTCTCCAGAAAATTGTTGCTAGTGTTAGTTAATGATTACTCGCACCTTATCTGCTTAATATTAATGCTTATTTGTTATTTGTTTAATCCTTTTTTTCCCCCCTCTTTTTTAATGTTTTGTAGAATTTCCCTCGTAGATCAGTGCGAGTAAAAGAAGAAACTATTCTCAGATATATCATTGATGCTGCCAAAGAGGGATGTGTAATTGATTGGTTCTGAAGACAAGTTCAAGCCTATCAAAAATGAATTACCAGAAGAGGTGAGTTCAATGAATTAAGTAACCATTGTTACCCTTGAAACTCACAGTTAAACATATTATGTATCTTGCTAGGACACGTCATATTTCAAATAACACAGACAGAATTCACATTTTATTTCATTTATCTGAGTACTGATATCTGCTTTGCTATAGTAAACACCAAAACATTAATGCAGCAGGAAGATGAAAACTCCCTTGGAGTGGAGGCAACAGAGAGTTCAACATTAAACTGGCTTATGAACAACAACAACAGGTGAGTGGCTTACCCTGTGATGTTTAAGAGTTACAAATTCTTTTTGTTTTGCTTGTTCAGCAATCTCTCTCTCTCTCTACAGCTCTACTTCACAGTCTATTTAATTTGTTCTCGATTCATAAACTTGGTTTGAGAGCTATGAATAAATCAAGCATTTCGAAATCGATTTGTGTTCATCTCTTTAAAAATTTGTTTGAGGTTGATTCGTTAGGTAAACTAATCAAGCTTGAAAAAGGTTAAATCTGGTTAATTTTCTGAGCTTGATTTAGCAAGTTTATATACATTAAAAAACTATAAAAAAAAATTAAGTTATTTGAACTCTCAATTAATTTTTATTTCAATCAACTTGAAAGATAAATAAATTAAATTTGCATATATTTTTTAAGCTTGTTAAAATTTTAAAGGGTAAATTACAAATACACCCTCTGAGGTTTGTTTAAAATATAGATTGCTTACTGTGGTTTGAAAAATTATAAATGCTCCCTATTTAAAAAAATTTATTTAATAGAATTAACTAAAGAAATGAAATTCATAATTGCTCTCTTATACAATAATAAAATTATCTAAATTATTAATTGAAACATATTTTTAACATCATTAAAAACTGTTAATTGACTTAATAATTTATTAATAAAATGGGCGATTTGTTATAAAATTAGAAACCTTAAAGGGGTGGAATGTAATTTTTAAAATCACAGGAACGATTGTATCTTAATCAAATCTGAGGGGATGTATTTATAATTTACCCAATTTTAAATAATATATTACTATCTTGTCTCATCTTCTATTCATGTTCAAATACTAACACCATGTTCTCTTCCGAAAGGGAGTCATTAAGACTAGAAACTCTTTCATGTCCAACTTTCTCTGGTCTGACAAAACCAATGACCAAATATTTAGAAAATTTACTAAGAATATTTACTAAAAAAATCACTGGTCTATATTTATTGTCGGCGTAATTATAAAATTAATATTGAAATAAATTTTCCTGATCTATAGTATTTTTAATTCTTTTATAATCGTGATTGGTTTGAATAATTTGACATCAGCCAAATGTTAGTGTGGGTGGTTAAGTTGTTGCTTTCAGTCTTTCGGCCTCACCTCGCAAGGTCTATATTTGATGACTTGTATTCATGTCTATTAGGAAAAATCCTATTCATGTTGGAAAATTTGATTTATAAGACTTATTTTGGGCCAATTTTGAGCCTAAAATTGAGTGGGCCCCAAACGTCTTTTGAGGTGAGTCTGAAGAGGTGACGTGTTCCTTGTCACATGGCAAGTCACACGGTAAGACGGTTCGTCAAAATCATTTATGAGTGAATGAGAAGTTGACATCGTTTTTGGGTTCGTAGAATAGACAATTAAAGAAGTAAATATGGGTTTCCTTGAAATAGGTTGTCCCACATTGAAACTTTAAGAGAGCTTTTGTGGGTGTATAAGCTCTTAGTATACTAACTTGGGTTGAGCCCCAAGGGGCACCCCAAGTTTGTAGAAGGGAGGAGTTATGGGCAAAGTGAACCTTAGTCCAAACCACCACACGTGCCACCGCCGTCCGGCCTAGCCGTGCCGTGCACGGGTGTAGGTTGGTTCTTATATTAATTTTTTGGACAAAATTCATTTGAATTTTTTCCAAAAATTATTATTTTCAATCCACAACAGATTCAAATTCAAACTGTCTACAGGTTTTAAACTGCCCGGACAGATCCAAACTGTTGGGCAGTTATCTGTCCAAAACTGCCACCAAATCTGTTGCAGTTATAGTAGTTATCTGTTTGAATTTTGAAACGGCACCTGTTCAAAACTGTTTCATATCTGTTCAATTTTTTATTGCACCTGTTCGGACATAATTTTTGCCCATAAATACCAACATTTCCAGCAGTGTTGAAGTATCGAAAACAGTCTGAAAAAATACATTTTGCTATCCAGATTTTCTTCCTTTGCATATATAATCTTCATTCTAGTTTTAGAGAAAATTAAAGAGAGTATAGAACACAAGGGTCTAGTTCGCCGGACAAATTTGTTTGGAGTGCTACTACAAATTTGTGAAGATCATTATATTCTGGGAGATAGACGCCACATAACCGTAAACACCGTAGCGGGGCGAATCTTTCTTAAAGACAGAGTGTCACATACTCGACTTGGTCTTTAATTATTCATTCGGTTCGATAAAATAAATTCGGTACGTTATTTATTTTATTTGTTTAATTTAGTTTCAATGTAGTTGTTATACACAGAAGATTGTTCCAACAATCTTAACACAAATTCGAATTATTCTGTTTACAGAATTTTTCATTTATTTCTTTTCTTCTTTCTTCTTCTTACAGAAATTATTTTCTGTGATTTTACGAAATAATATTCTGGTCGGAAAATAAATAGTAGTAATATACTGTTTGACAGATAGTAGTAATATACTGTCTATTTTCTTTGACAACTAGTAGTAATATACTGTTATCATTAACAATTCAGAATATTTATTTGTGAAGTTTATCAGAAATTAATTTTGATTTTCTTAAATAATTTATGAGTGTTCATTAATTAAAAATAAATTCTTTTTTTTTAATTATTGAAGTGTTACAGAAATTTAATTTTTGGTGTCAAATTAATTTGGTTAAATAAAATTTTATTTTATTTTCAAATTAATTGAAAAATAAAAGTTACATTTTTACAGAATTTAATTATGTGAATTTGGATTAATTTTCTGTGTAGTATAAATTCTGATTATAATTTTGTTTTATAATTTAAAATTCATGGCTACTGAAACAATGCTCAAACAAGTACTAGTGCGGTGGCTGCAATTGCGCCAACCCTCTCTCCTGTTGTGACAGTATCGGTAAATCACGGTGAGAAGCCAGAGAAGTTCTCAGGAACTGATTTTAAACGATGGCAACAAAAAATGTTGTTCTATCTTACAACTCTGAACCTGGCTCGTTTTCTCCGTGAGGATGCTTCTATTTTGAAAGGGGATGAAACCGACCAGTAAGTGGTTGCTACGGTCGATGCTTGGAAACATGCTGATTTCCTTTACTGGAACTATATCTTGAACGGACTTGACAACACATTATACAATGTCTACAGTCCTATCAAGACAGCAAAGGAACTTTGAGAGTGTTTGGAGAAAAAGTACAAAACGGAAGATACCGGCTCAAAGAAATTTGTGGTTAGAAAATTCCTAGACTTTGTGATGGTTGATTCTAAGACTGTGATCAGCCAAGTTCAAGATCTCCAACTCATTCTGCATGACATTCACGCAGAAAGCATGTCTCTCAATGAATCCTTCCAAGTTGCAGCCTTAATTAAGAAATTACCACAAGGTTGGAAGGAATTCAAAAACTACCTCAAACACAAGCGCAAAGAAATGTCTTTAGAAGAATTAATTGTGCATTTGAAGATTGAGGAGGACAACAGCAATTCTGAAAAGCGGGCTGGTAAGCATCCTATGGAGTCTAAGGCAAATGTAGTGGAATATGCTCCAAAAGCAAAAAAAAAAAACAGAAGTTTTCTGGAGAAAGTTCATCACAAGGCTCTAAAGGAGGGGAGGTTAAAAAGTACAAGTTTAATGGCAAGTGTTACATCTGTGACAAAGACGGACATCGAGCCAAAGATTGCCGTAGCAAAGGCAAAAGCAAAAGCAAAAGCAAAAGAAGATCAAGTAAGAAGCCTGCTCAAGCCCATATGACCGAAGTGGACAATATTTCCAATGGTGTAGATGATATCAATCTTTCTGCAGTTGTTTCCGAGGCAAATCTTGTCGAAAATCCTAAAGAATGGTGGGTGGACACTGGTGCTACTCGCCACATTTGTGCCGATAAAATTCACATCTTATTCTACAGTGGATAACGGTGAACAACTTTTTATGGGCAACTCCTCAACTTCTAAAGTTGAAGGACAAGGGAAGATTGTTCTGAAGATGACATTTAGAAAGGAACTTACTCTCAACAATGTGCTGCATGTACCGAACATTCGCAAGAATCCTGTTTCTGGATCTTTATTGAGTAAGAATGGGTTTAGGCTAGTGTTTGAGAGTGATAAATTTGTACTTACTAAGAATGGGATGTATGTAGGAAAAGGTTACATGTCTGATGGCCTTTTCAAGATGAATGTAATGACCGTGTTGTACCCTCAGTTATTAATAAAAATACATCTTCTTCTTACTTGCTTGAGTCTTCAAATTTATGACATGGTAGACTAGGACATGTTAATTATGGATCTTTACGTAGATTAATTAATATGGAATGTTTACCTAAATTTGACATTGATTCAAATTATAAATGTGAAATTTGCATTGAGGCAAAATTATCCAAAGCTCCTTTCCATTCAATTGAAAGAAGTACGGAACCACTTGAATTAATTCATAGTGACATTTGTGATTTTAAATCAATTCAAACTAGAGGTGGGAAAAAATATTTTATCACTTTCATAGATGACTATACTAGATATGGTTATGTTTATTTAATTTGAACCAAGGATGAAGCTTTGGAAACTTTCATTCAATATAAGAATAAAGTTGAAAATCAACTTGGTAAGAAAATCAAAAAACTAAGAAGTGATAGAAGTGGTGAATATGAATCACCTTTTGGCGAGTTTTGTAAAGAACGTGGAATAATTTATCAAACCACCGCTCCTTACTCTCCTCAGTAAAATGGAATTGCTGAAAAGAAAAATAGGACTTTAAAAGAAATGATGAATGCCATGTTAATAAGTTCTGGATTACCTCAGAACTTGTGGGGGAAGCAATATTTTCTACTAATTATATACTTAATAAAGTACCCCGAAAGAAAGTGAATCAAGCACCTTATGAAATATGGCATGGGAGAGTACTATCTTACAAATACTTAAAAGTGTGGGGGTGTTTGGCTAAAGTGGCTATTCGTAGTCCTAAAAAGACTAAGATAAGTTCTAAAACAGTTGATTGCATTTTCATTGGTTATGCCAAGAATAGTAGTGCATATCGGTTTTTGATTTATAAATCAGAACACACCGAAATGCATGTAAATACTATTATCAAATCTCGGAATGCATCATTCTTTGAACATGTATTTCCAAATAAAATTGGACAAGAGACTAATAATAATAAAAGATCTTTTGATGCTATTACTAGTCAAGATCAAGAACAAGAACAAGAGTTAGATCAAAATGAGGAAGAGGAACTTAGACGTAGTAAACGTACTAGAACCTCAAAATCTTTTGGCCCAGATTTTCTAACATTTTTGTTAGAAAATGAACCTCTAACTTTTAAAGAAGCTATGTCCAGTCCTGAAGCTCCTTTATGAAAAGAAACTGTCAATAGTGAAGTTGAATCCATCTTGCAAAATCACACTTGGGAATTGGTGGATTTGCCACCAGGTTGTAAACCTCTTAGATATAAGTGGATTTTTAAAAGAAAAATGAAAGCGGATGGATCAATTGACAAATACAAGGCAAGACGTGTGGTCAAAGGGTATAGACAAAAAGAAGGTCTTGATTACTTTGACACATACTCACCAGTTACTAGAATAACATCCATTAGAATGCTAATTGCTATTGCGTCTTTGTACAATCTAGAAATTCATCAAATGAATGTGAAAATCGTTTTCTTAAATGGTGAGTTAGATGAATAAATTTACATGGAACAGAAGGTTTTTCTATTCCAGGAAAAGAAAAGAAAGTGTATAAATTGGTTAAATCATTATATGGTTTAAAACAAGCGCCAAAACAATGGCATGAGAAATTTGACAAGGCAATGATGTCAAATGGATTTAAAATTAATGAGTGTGACAAATGTGTTTATATTAAAAACACAGGCAAATGTTATGTCATTGTGTGTCTTTATGTAGATGATATGCTCATCATAGGTAGTAATAATTATATGATTAAAACTACCAAGAAAATGTTGAATAAACATTTTGAGATAAAGGACATGGGCATTGCTGATGTAATTCTTGGTATGAAAATTACCAAAACATCAGAAGGTTATGCTTTGTCACAATCTCATTACATTAAAAAAATACTTAACAAATTCAGCAAAGATGATGATCATCTTGCTAGAACACCTGTAGATGTTAATTTGTTTCTATCTAAGAATGTACAGGAAAGTATTTCTCAATTAGAGTATGCCTAAATTATTGGAAGCTTAATGTACTTGATGAACTGCACTCGCCCAGATATTGCTTATGCAATAAGTAAATTAAGTAGATATATAAGTAATCCAGGAGTATAACACTGGAAAACAATTATAAGGGTTCTAAGATATCTCCGATTTACTCGTAACATTGGGCTGAATTATACTAGATATCCAGCAGTACTTGAAGGATACTATGATGCAAACTGGATATCGAATACTAGAGACTCAAAGTCCACTAGTGGGTATGTCTTTACTCTTGGTGGGGCGGCTGTATCTTGGGAAATCTTCCAAACAGACTTGCATTGCTAGGTTTACTATGGAATCAGAATTCATAGCTTTAGACAAAGCAGGGGAAGAGGCAGAATGGCTTCGCCACTTCCTTGATGATATTCCAATATAGCCAAAACCGGTGCCTACTATATGCATACATTGTGATAGTCAATCAGCAATAGGTAGAGCACAGAGTCATATGTATAACGGTAAGTCATGACACATTTGTCATCGACATAACACCGTGAGACAACTACTCTCTAATGGAATTATTTCCATTGAATATGTGAAGTCTAAAGACAATATAGTAGATCCACTAACCAAAGGGTTAGCAAGAGAGCTAGTTGAGAATTCATTGAGGGGAATGGGACTTAAACCTATTAAATAAGAGATACCACAATGGCAACCCAACCTAGTTGACTGGAGATCCCAAGATCTAGATTCAAAGGGACAACCGAGTTGTGTATGACTCAGAAGGATCATTGGGAAGTTCAACTCCTACCCATTTCTAAGATGAAATAGTGATGTCTGCAACGGTTTAGGTTAAGTAATACTTTTAATGATTCTTATATCTAGGTAAACCTAATGGAGTATGGCAGGATACTCTTCATAAGAATCACCTACGTGAGTGTGAACTGAGCCGATTCTATGAGATTTGTGAAGGGCTACAATTCTTTAGAGCACTCATGAAAGGCCAGGTTGTTCAGGGCCAAAATGAACACAATAGTAAGAACTAAACTGTGTCTGGTAATATACTGTGTGAGTTCTATTGTCTTGGTTTACACAAACGACTGAACAGTTGAAGACATCATGTTCACTAGTTAACTAGTAAATCCGATAGTGTTTCACAAGGAAAGGTTCAAAGTCAAAAGCTACCTATCCTTTGCAGAATATTTCCAATTTCTGTATTCTCTGTAATTAGATCATGTTGTTGCATTTTCTCTCCGTCAAATTCTATTCATGTGGGAGATTGTTGGAAAATTTGGTTTATAAGGCTTATTTTGGGCCAACTTGGAGCCCAAAATTGAGTGGGTCCCAAACGTCTTTTGGGATGGGTCCGAAGAGGTGACGTGTTCATTATCGCATGGTAAGTCACACGGTGAAGACGGTTCGTCAAAACCATTTATGAGTGAATGAGAAGTTGACGTCGTTTTCGGATTTGTGGAATGGACAATTAAATAAGTAAATATGGGTTTCTTTGAAATAGGTTGTCTCACATTGAAACTTTAAGAGAGCTTTTGTGGGTATATAAGCTCTTGGTGTGCTAACTTGGATTGGGCCCCAAGGAGCACCCCAAGTTTGTAGAAGAGAGGAGTTATGGACAAAGTGAACCTTAGCCCAAACCACCACACACGCGTGCGCGCGCCGCCATCGCCGTCTGTCCGACCAACCAGCCAAGCCAAGCTGTGCCGGGTGCTGGTGTAGGTTGTGGGTCGGTTCTTATATTAATTTTTTGGACAAAATTCATTTGAATTTTTTCCAAAAATTATTGCGGGAAATTAATTCAAAATTTGAATTTAATTTTTTATGTCCATAAATGTGTCATTTTCAGTCCACAACAGATTCAAATTGAAACTATCTACAGGTTTCAAACTGCCCGGACAGATCCAAATTGCTGGGCAGTTATCTGTCCAAAACTGCCACCAGATCTGTTACAGTTATAGCAGTTATCTGTTTGAATTTTGAAACTGTACCTGTTCAAAACTGTTTCATATCTGTTCAGTTTTTTATTGCACCTGTTCAAACAGAATTTTTGCTTATAAATACCAACATTTCTAACAGTGTTGAAGTATCGAAATCAGTCTGAAAAAATACATTTTGCTATTCAGATTTTGTTCCTTTGCATATATAATCATCATTCTAGTTTTAGAAAAAATTAAAGAGAGTATAGAACATAAAGTTCTAGTTCGCCGGACAAATTTGTGAAGATCATTGTATCTTGGGAGATAGACGCCACATAACCGTAAGCACCGTAACGGGGCGAATCTGTCTTAAAGACAGAGTGTCACACACTCGACTTGGTCTTTAATTATTCATTCGGTTCGGTAAAATAAATTCAATACGTTATTTATTTTATTTGTTTAATTTAGTTTCAATTTATTTGTTATACACAAAAGATTGTTCCAACAATTCATACCTAGAATTTTGCCTTATCATTGGATTCTACAGACTGTCAAGATCATCTACAACTGTTCTGTTGTCTGCAAGGGTAGTGTCATTGCCTTCTAGTCTGTATTGACTATTATGGGTCGAACATCTTCCACTCTCACCACATACACATCAACAATGGACCTTCTACAATTTGCTCATGTATGGAATTTCAAATGAACCGAGTTGTTTAGAACAAGCTTAAATTTGAGCTCAAAAGCTTAAATCGAGTTGTGTATTGGAACTCAAGCTTAAACTCTATAAATATTGGAACTTGATTATGTACTAGAGCCAAAATCAAATGTTGTTTTTGACTTAGGTCATTTATAATCATATATACATAGGGCAGAAGGAAAGAGAAAGTCGAGAAAATCCTAACTGAGTAATGTCATCTTTAAATTTATCTACAATAATAATAACATGGGATTGAATCTTGGTTAATTAATTTTTAAATAAATCATAGTAATTTACGTCATTAAAAGAGTGATATTTTAAGAGTTATCACTATTTTTCGTAATGTTTTAATGATTTTCTTGTACTTGACCAGCCATTCAAATACTAAATAGTGTTTGTTATATTATTCTTATAGAATAACATAAAATGAATTCTTGTATTACATTCAAAGACCCTCTTCCCGTCACTTACATATAATTTTTCTTCATTCATTCAGTCTACAAAAATGTAAGGACTTAAAAAAGTAAATGTATATTATTTGCATATCTATCTATATATATAATAAGGTTAATTATACTAATTTTGTTTAATTATTAGTAAATATTATTTTACTCTTGTCATTTTTAAGTTCATACATATTGGCTGCCTCAATTAAAAAAAGGGTGCTCAACTCAAAAATTCAAATTCAAATTCAAATTGAAATTCAAATTTAAATTCAAATTCAAATTTTTCTTATCTAACAGTCTAGGTGCGGAAATAGTATGTCCATAAGGGCATGATTCTACAAAATGACCAAATTGCCCAGCTATACATATTGTTCCCAAATCAAACCAAACCCTAACTAAACAGTCTCTCTCTCTCTCTCTCTCTCTCGCTATGGAAAGCACTCCAGGACCAGAAGTTCTCATCAACAGCAACATTGTCTATAAATCGTCTCGATCCTTAACAGTATTTCACCGATCATAGTGGGGATCGTGGTCATGAGGGTAGATCGGAGAGGAAGTTTGTCGGGGAGATCCAAGATCTCTCCGTTCAACCTCATAACCCATTTTACAGATCAGTCAACACCAACATCTTCAGATCCAATTTATTTGTTCAATTTTATTTTATTTTTATTTTTGTTTTTTGTAGTTAATCCCGATCTCTCCTTTCAACCTCATAACCATAGTTTCAGTGTTTTTATTTGTTCTTTTTTGGTAGTTTTTTTTTTTCTCTAGATCTCTCCGTTCAACCTCATAATTGTTGTTGTTGATGATGATGATGATGAAACAAAAAAAAAAATTCACAGATAGGAAAAAAAATGATAGACTTTCAACAGATAATTGTTATTTCAATGACAAATATTTAAATTTTAATAGATAAAAAAATAAAATGACTTTTCACAGATAGAGTTTAAACATATAAAGAATGAGAGAAGTGGAGAGAGAAACAGATAGGAAGAAAAAAGAGAGATAGAGATAGAAACAGATAGAGAGAGAAAGTTTGAAAATTGTGTGAATTTGAACAGATAGAAAAAAGATTTTAAAAATTCAACATATAGGTTAAAAAATTTGAACAGATAGAAATTTTTTTTGAACAGTTAGATAAAAAATTGAATAGATCGAAAATAATTTGAATAGATAGGAAAAAAATTCAACGGATAGAAATTTTTTTGAATAGATAGTCAATGAAAAGTCAACAGATAAAAAAAAGTCCACAGATAAGTTAAGGGGTAAAATTGAAAACAAAATGTCTTTCAAAATTAACAAAAAGACTTTTTACCAAACTATTTTACAAATGATGGATCTCTCAACAATAAAAAAATATTCACTGAATCTAATGCCTTAGACACTTTCTAATTTGGATTATTACCAATTCTCTTAAAAAAATTTAAAATTGTCCCTTATGACGGAAGTTTAGAGATGATGAAAGTGATATACTTTTATAATTGAAAGAGTTACGAATTAATAGATAAAGAGGTAAGAATCTTGATGTAAATAACCTTATCTAATATTAAGATGATTATATTTTTGTATAAAAAAGTAGTAATCATCTCCAATGCTATTTTGATTTATTGGGTTTCATTATTGATAAACGCAATAAAATGGGTAAATTTTGATTATCAAATTGATTTAATTTTTTTCATAGATAATATAAAATGATAATCTTATAAAATGTATAATTCAGCCAGAGTAGCTGAACCCTTCCCATGAATGTTGAAGGTTTAGGACACGCACGAAGCTGGTAACTTATCCTTCTCCCCCTCTAGAACTTTCCACAAGTTCATTGCATCTAGGGCCTGAAATTGCAGGAGCCAATGAGATCACAAAGATTAGCCATCAATTAATCTAGGAATTCAGCAATATCGAGAAGACTCGGGCGGCAGGCTAGGACTAGCAATTATCTCTAACTAGTGGTAATGACTTTATAAATTAAAAAAAAAATTATTATAAATATGTTAGAGTAATTTTATATGTTATCTTGTGATATACATAAAATTTATAAATTAAATTTTATATTTATAACTTTTAAAATTATTAGTTTAAAAAAATTAAAAAAAAATATATATATATATATATAAATCTATTTAGTGCAATTTTTGATAGTTTGTAATAAATAAAAAAAAGTTAAACTTAATTAAATGAGATTACATGAGTTATGATATATCTCTTGTTGTTATGAAAATAGACAAATTTAAAAATTATAATTAAGACAAATATACAATTTTATCATTAAATGTGAAATTAAGTGATATTTAACAATAATTGATATGATATTTCTGTTATTAATCCAATAATTGAAGTTACATTTCTTTTGATTTTAACTTTATAACTAAAAATATAATATGAATAGAATACGCACAAGAATTTCTGTGCAAAGATCGTTTGTCCCCAAATAACCATGTCTCCTGTCTGAATTCACTCACAACCGTTGGATATGTCTTGAGATTTTCACATCTTGGGATTCTTATATGATCTAACGGTAGTGAGTGA
The DNA here is from genome assembly GCA_030407325.1 of Camellia japonica. Taxonomy (NCBI): domain Eukaryota; kingdom Viridiplantae; phylum Streptophyta; class Magnoliopsida; order Ericales; family Theaceae; genus Camellia; species Camellia japonica. The sequence goes on along the minus strand of JAPPVO010000003.1, from coordinate 45,713,078 downwards.
ATTGGGACAGGGGGACAGGGTTTTTTGGGGATAGAGATCCTTGCTGCGAATTTTTAGTCTTTTAGAATAAAAAGGTTTTGGTATATTTCCAACCTTTCATCATTTTCTTTTAATTTTTTTTTATCTAATTTAATTTTAAATTTGAATAAAAATTTTGATTTGATATTTAACTTTTTCATTAACTTTTTATCATTTTTTAAAATAAATTTCATTCTTATCCCAATTTTTTTTTTCTTTTCATCAGTTTTGATGAAAAAACAATAATTTCCAACGCTTCATCTTTTTAAATTTTTATCAAATTATAATTCGATAAAAAAATATTAAGGGTTGAAAATTCTCTTAATTGAAATTATAATGAAATAATATCTTGAAATAGTGAAAGTTTGAGTATGTGGTTGGTTGAAATGTATAATTTGATTAATTCTTTTCTCATATTTGTATAAAAATTAACACTTATGACCACATCATTATAAGTTGGATTATGAAAAGTTTTTTGAGGTGTAAAACATTTGTCATTTATAAATATCCTACCTATTAAAAAAAAGAAAAAATAAAAGAAAATAAAATGTGTAGCTTTTGGATATGTTTTTATCAATTTTGTTTTGTGGACATAAACAACTAATGTTTCAATTTAAAAAATTAAAAAGTCTAAAAAAAAAAATAGATTGGGTTTTTTAGGGATAAAAGAAGCCATCTAACTCCTCTATATACTATTTTAAGATGGACTATTTTAATCACATAAAAAAATAAAAATTATATTTAGAGATTATTCCTATATATTATGCTATTACATACAAATATAGCGGTAGCAAATTAATTAATATATATGAAAAGTTATACAAAACTTTCATTTTCAATTAATTGAATTATTATTAACAAACTAATAAATAGCAGTAATGATATAGTAGGATATAAAGAGGATAAAAATGAAAAAACAGAATGATATTTAAAAGTTTTAAATTTACCTAGCTATACAAAAATCTAATGTTACAGTACAATCTTGAATTCCCAATAAATTTTCACATTTCTATGAAATAAAATAACAATAAAAAATAAAAAAAATTCAATACCCATTTTTTACTTCATTTTATGTTTTTCATTAAAAAAATAAAATTTGATCAAAATCCTTGGCACGAAATGGGCATAGATACTTCGATTGCAACTATCATCACTAATAATTATTTTCCACCGTGTAAACTTGTAAACAAACACATAAATCTCACTAAAACCGAAACCAAAACCAAACCAACAACAGAGAAAGAGAATCACACGGAAAAAAAAATAAAATTAAAAAACAAATAAATTTATGGAGTGGTAGGATATTATCTCCCAACAATTTAGACCTCGCCCCGCCTAACCCGTTAGCTTCTTCGCCAATGCCCGCGAAGTTTAGGAGTTGGGATAACTAATCAAATTATTCTTTAAATAAGACTTAAAAATTAATTAAAAAAAATTGATTACAAATTGATAGATATACATAAAAAAAAAAAAAGATAATTATATTATTAAATCATAATTCAAATTTAGATATTGTTATATTTTTTTGATATCTATATCAAAATTCTTATCTTATTTATTTTTGTGTGGTTTCTATTAAATTTTTTTTTTTCCAATTTATTTAAGATGGAGTTGTGGATTTCTATTTTTTTAATTTTAATTTATCTATAGTTTCTATTTGTTTTTAATTATTATTATTTAAGTAAGTTATGATGTGAGTTAGATATGTGATAGACATGTGAGTTTTATTTATTTAAAGTATAATGGCGTGAGATATTTTCAAATTAGATTTGTTTAAATAGACTTTAAAGATTTTTAAAATTTAAAATTGGATATTGAGAGTCAAAAGAAAGATTTTAACCGAATAAATAAAAATCATATTTATTAATTTTATCTATTTGTAAATCTGATTTTTAATTTTTTTTTTAGGTTATGCTATAATATAATATATAAGATATAGATAAATACCCACAATTTTCATGAAAAATATTATCTAATTTTTTGAGTGAGAGAAAATGAAGGCAAGTTTTAATATTTTCTTTTGGAAATCGATGAGAGAAATTACAATAGAGAGATTATGAAATATTTTTGTTATCTTTCCATTTGAAATCCATAAATTAAGGGATGATTATTATTTCTAAAATAATTAAATAGGTATAGGAGAAGTTGAAAATGAAAGATAATTATTATTTCCGAAATAATTAAATAGGTATGGGAGAAGTTGAAAAGAGTGTGTACGGAAGAAGTCAAAAAGGCTTGGGAGAAGTCAATAAGTGCTGAGTTTTTTTGTTTTTTTTTTAAATCAAAAAATTAGGAAATTAAGATTGAGGTATTGAAACTCCCACAAGGCTTGTGAGTTAGAAACCTCATTTTTCTTATATAATACTAGCCTATCACCCGTGCTATGTACAGAATAATTATAGATATTTATATTTGTTTTAATTTTTTTTAATATATAAATTATGTTTTTTAAGATTTTTTATAAAAATAATTTAACAATCTTATCACTAACCATAGTGTACAGGAGAAATTAAAAAGTTACTGCAGTAACTATACACGGGCTGTATCTATAATTATTTGTGTAAGGGGATTTTAAATGCCAATCAGGGATTTTCACCAAATCAATAAATACAGGCATGTGGATTGAAAAAGTTAATAAATGTTGATCAGGGAATTTTGACCAAATCAATAAATGCTGAGTTTTTTTTTTTTTTTAAATAAAAAATTTAGAAAATTAAGATAGAGAGATTGGAGCTCCCACAAGGCTTGGGGTTTAGAAACCCCATTTTTCTTAATATATTTACAATCTATACTATATATTAAGCAAAAGGGGGTTTTTAACCCCCAAGGCTTGTGGGAGCTCCAATATTCCAATCCTAATTTTCTAATTTTTTGATTTAAAAAAAAAAAACCCTCAGCATTTATTAATTTCTCCCAATCCCCATACCTTTTGGGAGATTTGGTCAAAACTCCCTCATAATTAAACTTTAATGCATTAAAGACCAGCATAAACAAAATACCTTAAAAATTTCAACACATCTATCTATCTATATTATATTATCTATATCTATATATATCTATACTATATATTAAGCAAAAGGGGGTTTTTAACCCCAAGGCTTGTGGGAGCTCCAATCTCCCAATCTAAATTTCTTGATTTTTTGATTTAAAAAAAAAAAAAAAAAAAAAACCTTAGCATTTATTAACTTCTCCCAACCCCCAAGTCTAACCTTCATAATAACACTTTAATGCATTAAGAATAAGTATAAATTTTTTTTTTGAAATCCAACACATATAAATTCCTTGAAAAGTCTCAACACATATGATTATTATACCTCATAATAACACTTTAATGCATTAAGAACAAGCATAAAAAAAAAAATTCTTGAAAAGTTCAACACATATGATTATTATCAAAATATTAAACTTTAATGTAATATAATTAAAAAAAAAAGACATTTAAAAAAAAAAAAGAGAAGATATTTAAAAATCGCAATTCTTATATATAGATAATTGTAAATATATTAAGGAAAAGGAGGTTTCTAAATCCCAAGCCTTGTGGGAACTCCAATCTCTCAATCTTAATTTTCTAAATTTTTGATTTAAAAAAAAAAAAACACCTCAGCATTTATTGATTTGGTCAAAATCTCTTAATCAACATTTATTAACTTTTTCCAATCCACATGCATTTATTGATTTGGTCAAAATTCCTGATTAACATTTAAAATCCCCTCATACAAATAATTATAGATACAACCCGTGCATAGTTACTGCAGTAGCCTTTTTAATTTCTCCTGTACACTATGGTTAGTGATAAGATTGTTAAATTATTTTTATAAAAAATATTAAAAAACATAATTTATATATTAAAAAAATTAAAACAAATATAAATATCTATAATTATTCCGTGCATAGTACGGGTGGGGGCTTTTAACCCCAAGCCTTGTGGGAGCTCAAATCTCCCAATCTAAATTTCCTGATTTTTTGATTTAAAAAAAAAAATCTTAGCATTTATTAACTACTCCCAACTCTCAAGTCTTACCATTATAATAACACTTTAATGCATTAAGAACAAGCATAAAAAAAATTCTTTGAAATCCAACACATATGAATTCCTTGAAAAGTCCCAACACATATGATTATTATCCCTCATAATAACACTTTAATGCATTAAGAACAAGCATAAAAAAAATTTCTTGAAAAATCCAACACATATGATTATTATCAAAATATTAAACTTTAATATAATATAATAAAAAAAAAGACATTTAATTTCTTGAAAAGTCCAACACATATGACTATTATCAAAATATTAAACTTTAATATAATATAAATAAGGAAAAAAAGAAGACATTTAAAAAAAAAATTATTTAAAAATCACAATTCACATATATAGATAATTGTAAACACAATCCGTGCATAGCACGGGTGATATGCTAGTACTATATATTAAGCAAAAGGGGGTTTTTAACCCCCAAAGCCTGTGGGAGTTTCAATATCCCAATCTGAATTTTCTAAATTTTTTATTAAAAAACAAAAAAAACTCAGCATTTATTGATTTGGTCAAAATTCCCTAATCAGCATTTATTAACTTTTTTCAATTCACATGTCTTTCCACATGCCTACATTTATTGATACAATCCTCTGATCAGCATTTAAAATTCTCTCATACAAATAATTATAGATACAATCCGTGTATAATTACTGCAGTACCCTTTTTAACTTCTCCCATACGCTATGGTCAGTGATAAGATTGTTAAATTATTTTTATAAAAAATCTTAAAAGCATAATTTATATATTAAAAAAAATCTAAAACAAATATAAATATCTATAATTATCCCGTGCATAGCACGAGTGATAGGCTAGTTATCTATATATGTGAATTGCGATTTTTAAATATATATATATATATATTTTTAAATGTCTTCTTTTTTTCCTTTTTTATATTATATTAAAATTTAATATTTTGATAATAATCATATGTGTTGGACTTTTCAAGAAATTTTTTTATACTTGTTCTTAATACATTAAAGTGTTATTATGATGGATAATAATTATATGTGTTGAGACTTTTCAAGGAATTTATATGTGTTGGATTTCAAAGAAATTTTTTTATGCTTGTTCTTAATACATTAAAGTGTTATTATGAGGGTAAGACTTGGAAGTTGGGAGAAATTAATAAATGCTAAGGTTTTTTTTTTTTTAAATCAAAAAATCAGGAAATTTAGATTGCGAGATTGAAGCTCCCACAAGGCTTGAGGTTAAAAACCCCCTTTCGCTTAATATATAGTATAGAAGTATAGAATAGCATAAAACCCGTGCTATGCACGGATTGTATTTACAATTATCTATATATGTGAATTGCGATTTTTAAATGTCTTTTTTATTTATTTATTTTAAATGTCTTCTTTTTTTCCTTTTTTATATTATATTAAAGTTTAATATTTTAACAATAATCATATGTGTTAGATTTTTCAAGGAATTAAATATCTTTTTTTTTATTATATTAAAGTTTAATATTTTGATAATAATCATATGTATTGGACTTTTTAAGAATTTTTTTTTATGCCTGTTCTTAATGCATTAAAGTGTTATTATAAGGGATAATAATCATATGTGTTGGGACTTTTCAATGAATTCATATGTGTTGGATTTCAAAGAATTTTTTTTATACTTATTCTTAATATATTAAAATGTTATTATGAGGGTAAGACTTGGGGGTTGAGAGAAGTTAATAAATGCTAAGGTTTTTTTTTTTTTTTTTAAATCAAAAAATCAGGAAATTTATATTGGGAGATTGGAGCTCCCACAAGGCTTGGGGTTAAAAACCCCTTTTTGCTTAATATGTAACTAGCTTATCACCCGTGCTATGCACGGGATAATTATAGATATTTATATTTGTTTTAGATTTTTTTTAATATATAAATTATGTTTTTTTAAGACTTTTTTTCTTATCACTAACCATAGTGTATGGGGAAAGTTGAAAAGGGCACTGCAGTAACTATACACGAATTGTATCTATAATTATTTGTATAAAGGGATTTTAAATGCTGATCAAGGGATTTTGACCAAATCAATAATTGCAGGCATGTGGAAAGATATGTGGATTGAAAAAAGTTAATAAATGCTAATCAGAAGATTTTGACCAAATCAATAAATGCTGAGTTTTTTTTTTTAAAATAAAAAATTTTAAAAATTCAGATTGGGATATTGAAACTTCCATAGGCCTTGGGGGTTAAAAACCCCCTTTTGCTTAATATATAGTATAGATATAGATAGATAGATAGATATATCTTTTTATTTTTATTTTTATTTTTGTGTGGTTTCTATTCGGATATTTTTTTTTCAATTTATTTAAAATGGAGTTGTGGGTATCTTTTTTTTTTAAATGTAATTTATCTGTGATTTTCGTTTGTTTTTATTTATTATTATTTAGGTAAGTTATGATGTGAGTTAGATATGTGATAGACATATGAGTTTTATTGATTTAAAGTTTATTTAGATAAACTTTAAAGATTTTTTTTTAGTTTTTTAGTTTTTTTTGTTATGTTATAATATAATATATAAAATATAGGTAGATATCTACAACTTTAATAGAAAATATTATCTGATTTTTTGGGGAAGATAAAATGAATGCAAGTTTTAATATTTTTTTTTGAAAATTTGTAAGAGAGATTAGGAGGGAGAGATTATGAAATATTGTTGTTATTAAATAAATAAATCAGTCAATAGTTTTTTTTAATCTATTTTGTAAATTAAAAATCAATAATTTTGGGAAATTGATTAATTTGTCCCAGTAAGTAATTTAAAATTTTGATAGTTATACATAAAAAAAATACATAATTATATTATTAAATCACAATTCAAATTTAGATATTATATCTTTTTGAGGTCTATAGCTAAATTCTTATCTTTTTTTTTTAAATTTTTTGTGTGTAACCATAATGTATGAGAGAAATTGAAAAGGGTGTTGCAATAATTATGAGAAAAGTCAAAAGAGATTGTGGGTTGGGAAAAGTCAATAAATGTTGAGGTTTTTTTTTTTTAAATCAAAAAATTAGAAAATTAGGATTAGGAGATTGGAGCTTCTATTTGATTTTTTGGGGAAGAGAAAATGAATGCAAGTTTTAATATTTTTTTTTGAAAATTTGTGAGAGAGATTAGGAGAGAGATATTATGAAATATTTTTGTTATTAAATAAATAAATCAGTCAATAATTTTTTTTAATCTATTTTGTAAATTAAAAATCAATAATTTTGGAAAATTGATTAATTTGTCCCATTAAGTGATTTAAAATTTTGATAGATATACATAAAAAAAATACATAATTATATTATTAATCATAATTCAAATTTAGATGTTATATCTTTTTGAGATCTATAGCTAAATTCTTATCTTTTTATTTTTATTTTTGTGTGTAACTATAGTTTATGAGAGAAATTGAAAAGGATGTTGCAATAATTATGAGAGAAGTCAAAAGGGATTGTGGGTTGGGAAAAGTCAATAAATGCTGAGGTTGGGTTGGGAGAAGTCAATAAATGCTGAGATTTTTTTTTTTAAATCAAAAAATTAGAAAATTAGGATTAGGAGATTGGAGCTCCCACAGGTCTTGGGGTTAAAAACCCCCTTTTTGCTTAATATATAGTATAGATATAGATACTAGCCTATCACTCGTGCTATGCACGAGATAATTATAGATATTTATATTTGTTTTAGATTTTTTTTAATATATAAATTATGTTTTTTTAAGATTTTTTATAAAATAATTTAACAATCTTATCACTTACCATAGTGTATGAGAGAAGTTGAAAAGGGTACTACAGTAACTATATATGGATTGTATCTATAATTATTTGTATGGAGGGATTTTAAATGCTGATCAGGAGATTTTGACCAAATCAATAAATGAAGGCATGTGGAAAGACATGTGGATTGAAAAAATTTAATAAATGTTTATCAGAGATTTTGACCAAATCAATAAATGCTGAGATTTTTTTTTAAAATAAAAAATAAAAAATATAGAAAATTCAGATTGGGATATTGAAGCTTCCACAGGCCTTAAGGGTTAAAAACCTCCTTTTACTTAATATATAGTATAGATAGATATGTAGATATAGATATAGATAGATAGAGGTTTTTTGGGAAGCAAGTTAAAAATTAACTTTTAACTTTTTACTCATTTTGGGTCATATCATCTCTTATATTTTTTACCTATAAAAAGACAATAAATTAAAAAAGTTAAAAAAAATTAATTTTTTACCAATTTTTCAAAACACCACATATTGTTGGAGAAGTAATCATCATGATCAAGATTTGCGCTGGTTGAATCTTTAAAATGGACGCTTTTAAGAGGCCTTGGAAAAAGTATGCATTTGAAGCATTATAATGAAAGTGTCTCTATTATTTCTTTTAGGTTTATATAAGTTAGACCAGTTGTGAAATATTTTAATAGTATATATTTTATTGGAGGTGAGAGAGTTTTTTTTTCATTAGATTTATTTTAGGAGAGAAAAGATTGTATAAGATTTATATTTTTAAAAAAAATTTAGATTTAAGGTTTTGAAATATTTAGGACCTCTAAGATGAAAAGTCACTTTGATATAATATATAGCATAGATAGATTATGAGATTTAGGGAAGAGATAAATATTAGGAGAGAGATTTTAGAAACTTGTAATTTTGATTTTTTTTTTTTAATCTATAGTTACTTTGTTAGCCAATAATATTACTTTTAAATATTTTTAAAATTACAAAAATTAGTAATTTTAATTTTTTTTAATCTATAATTATTTTGTTAGCCAATAGTACTATTTTTAAAATTACAAAAATTAACAATTGTGGTTTTACATTCTTTTTTAATCTATAATGTTTTTTCTTAAAATATATAATTACTTTGTTATACGATGAGATTTGTGATTTTTTTTTTTTAATGTATAGTTACTTTATTATGAGATGAGATTTAAGAAAGAGAAAAATATTGGGGAGAGATATTTTAGAAACTTGTAATTCAAAATTTTAGGTGATTTTTTATTTATTTATTTTAAATCTATAATTACTTTGTTAGCCAATAGAATTATTTTTAAATATTTTTAAAATCACAAAAAATTAACAATTGTGGATGAGAGTTTGGAACTCTCATGAGCTTTTTTCTTATATAATATACTAGCCTATCACCCGTGCTATGCACGGGATAATTATAGATATTTATATTTGTTTTAAATTTTTTTTAATATATAAATTATGTTTTTTAAGATTTTTTATAAAAATAATTTAACAATCTTATCACTAACCATAGTGTATAGGAGAAATTAAAAATGCTACTGCAGTAACTATGCACGGGCTATATCTATAATTATTTGTATGGGAAGATTTTAAATGTTGATCAGAGATTTTGACTAAATCAATCAATGTAGGCATGTGGAAAGACATGTGGATTGAAAAAAGTTAATAAATTCTGATCAGGGATTTTGACCAAATCAATAAATGCTGAGTTTTTTTTTCTTTTAATAAAAAATTAAAAAAATTCAGATTGGGATATTGAAGCTCCCACAGGCTTGGGGGTTAAAAACTCCCTTTTACTTAATATATAGTATAGATAGATAGATATAGATAGATGATGAGATTATTGTGCGTGTAATTTAATTAAAATTAATTTACAAAAATAAAAATAAAAATAAAAATGAAAATAATGTGTACTTGAAGAAGTGTCGAATATAGATATAGATATAGATAGATAGATAGATATAGATAGATATTATATTACAATTTAATATTTTGATAATAATAATATATGTTGGAATTTTCAAGGAATTTTGTTTATGCTGATCTTTAATGCATTAAAGTTTAATTATGAGAAGGTTTTGGCCAAATCTCCTAAAAGGCATAGGAGTTTAGAGAAATTAATAAATGCTGAGGTTTTTTTTTTTTTTTAAATCAAAAAATTAGAAAATTAGGATTGGGATATTGGAGCTCCTGCAAGACTTGTGGGTCAAAAATCTCCTTTTCCTTATATAATACTAGCATATCCCCATGCTATGCACAGATTGTGTTTACAATTATCTATATATGTGAATTGCGATTTTTAAATGTCCTTTTTTTTTTTTAAATGTCTTCTTTTTTTTCCTTTTTTATATTATATTAAAGTTAATATTTTGATAATAATCATATGTGTTAGACTTTTCAAGGAATTAAATGTCTTTTTTTTTATATTATATTAAAGTTTAATATTTTGATAATAATCATATGTGTTGGACTTTTCAAATTTTTTTTTTTATACTTGTTCTTAATGCATTAAAGTGTTATTATGAGGGATAATAATCATATGTGTTGGGACTTTTTAAGGAATTCATGTGTTGGATTTCAAAGAATTTTTTTCATGCTTGTTCTTAATGCATTAAATGTTATTATGAGGGTAAAGGGTTGGGAGAAGTTAATAAATGCTAAGTTTTTTCTTTTTCTTTTTAAATCAAAAAATCAGAAAATTTAGATTGGGAGATTGGAGCTTCCACAAGGCTTGGGGTTAAAAACTCCATTTTGCTTAATATATAGTATAGATAGATAGATATATATTTATATTTTTTATATATTTTTTTAATATATAAATTATTATTTTAGATTTTTTATAAAAATAATTTAATAATCTCATCACTAACTATAGTGTATGAGAGAAGTTGAAAAGAGTGCTACAATAACTATGAGATAAGTCAAAAAGGCTTATGGATTGGGAGAAGTCAATAAATGCTGAGATTATTATTATTTTTAAATCAAAAAATTAGAAAATTAAGATTGAGATATTGGAGCTCCCACAAGACTTGTTGGTTAAAAACCCCATTTTCCTTAATATAAACTAGCATATCACCCGTGCTATGCACGGGATTAAATTTAAATAAAAAAAAAATCATTCATAGTTATGTTAAACATATTTTTAAATTGTTAGCATAAAATATATGTAATTTTAAAAAAAAATATTGACATTGCATAATTAAAGTAATAAAAATAAGAATTTATTACATTTGTTCGAAATTCACTGAATAAATAAAACAAAAAATAACTAAAATCTAAATTGTTGTGGGCCTTCCATCAGCATTCCTGCATTGTCAACATGATAATTAGTATCATAATTAATGAACAATACATATATTATGTATTTATAAAATGTTATAAAGTAAAAAAGTTATACTTACATTTTTTTTTTTACTTTCTGAAAGATATAGACATTCTTCAGACCAATCTATATTTAAAACAAAGGTGACGCACGGTGCACAATCTAGTTGACGTGGCATTGTTGGTACATGTATGATAAATGCACGGTGCACAATTTTGTGAGAGTTTATATTTATCTAACTTTAATCATATTAAAAAATTAAAAAATTAAAAATAAAATTAAAATAGTAAAAAAAGGATTAAATAACATTAAAAATTAGTTAATCACATTTTTTTAACTATAAACTAACTACAATCACATTAAAAAAAAGAATCATTCAACTAATTACAATCACATTTTTCTTTTTGTGAGAGTTTATCATATTAAAAAATTAAAAATAAAATTAAAATAGTAAATAAAAAGATTAAATAACATTAAAAATTAGTTAATCACATTTTTTTAACTATTAAACTAACTACAATCACATTAAAAAAAAGAATCATTTAACTAATTATAATCACATTTTTCTTTTTGTGAGAGTTTATATTTATCTAACTTTAATCATATTAAAAAATTAAAAATAAAATTAAAATAGTAAATAAAAAGATTAAATAACATTAAAAATTAGTTGATCACATTTCTTTTAACTATTAAACTAACTACAATCACATTAAAAAAAAGAATCATTCAACTAATTATAATCACATTTTTCTTTTTGTGAGGGTTTATATTTATCTAACTTTAATCATATTAAGAAATCAAAAATAAAATTAAAATAGTAAATAAAAAGATTTTACATTAAAAAAAATCATTGAACTAATTTTTGATTAATTACAATATTAAAACAGTAAACAAAAGAAAAAGTTAAGAAGGAGAAATTATAATCACATTTTTCTTTTTGTAAGGGTTTATATTTATCTAACTTTAATCATATTAAAAAATTAAAAATAAAATTAAAATAGTAAACAAAAAGATTAAATAACATTAAAAATTAGTTAATCACATTTTTTTAACTATTAAACTAATTACAATCACATTAAAAAAAGAATCATTCAACTAATTACAATCACATTTTTTTTTTGTGAGAGTTTATATTTATCTAACTTTAATCATATTAAAAAATTAAAAAATTAAAAATAAAATTAAAATAGTAAATAAAAAGATTAAATAACATTAAAAATTAGTTAATCACATTTTTTTAACTATTAAACTAACTACAATCACATTAAAAAAAGAATCATTCAACTAATTACAATCACATTTTTATTTTTGTGAGAGTTTATATTTATCTAACTTTAATCATATTAAAAAATTGAAAAATTAAAAATAAAATTAAAATAGTAAATAAAAAGATTAAATAACATTAAAAATTAGTTAATCACATTTTTTTAACTATTAAACTAACTACAATCACATTAAAAAAAAGAATCATTCAACTAATTATAATCATATTTTTCTTTTTGTGAGCGTTTATCATATTAAAAAATTAAAAATAAAATTAAAACAGTAAATAAAAAGATTAAATAACATTAAAAATTAGTTAATCACATTTTTTTAACTATTAAACTAACTACAATCAAAAGAATCATTCAACTAATTATAATCACATTTTTCTTTTTGTGAGAGTTTAAAACATTATTATCTAACTTTAATCATATTAAAAAATTAAATAAAAAGATTAAATAACATTAAAAATTAGTTAATCACATTTTTTTAACTACTAAACTAACTACAATCACATTAAAAAAAAGAATCATTCAACTAACATTAAAAATTAGTTAATCACATTTTTTTAACTATTAAACTAACTACAATCACATTAAAAAAAAAGAATCATTCAACTAATTATAATCACATTTTTCTTTTTGTGAGAGTTTATATTTATCTAACTTTAATGATATTAAAACATTATTTATCTAACTTTAATCATATTAAAAAATTAAATAACATTAAAAATTAGTTAATCACATTTTTTTAACTACTAAACTAACTACAATCACATTACAAAAAGAATCACATTAAAAAAAAGAATCATTTTTCTTTTTGTGAGAGTTTATATTTATCCAACTTTAATCATATTAAAAAATTAAAAATAAAATTAAAAATAAAAATAAAAAAAAGATTCAAAAATAAAATCACAAAAACCATTGAACAATATTAAAACAGTAAACAAAAGAAAAAGTTAAGAAGTAGAAATTATAATCACATTTTTCTTTTTGTGAGGGTTTATAAAAAGATTAAATAACATTAAAAGTTAAGGAGAAAACAAAAAATAACACTTACTGTTTGCATACGTAGTCACTGAAGTTGGAAGTGTAGAAGTGAGAACCAAAGAAGGAGAAAGCAAAAAGGAAAATCACTGTTAATATTAAAACAGTAAACAAAATAAAAAGTTAAGAAGGAAAAAATAAAAATAACACTTACTGTTTGCATACGTAGTCACTGAAGTTGAAAGTATGAAAGTGATAACTCAAGAAGGAGAAAGCAAAAAGGAAAATCACTGTTTACAATAGGTATGTGAAAAGTTAAGAAAAATATGTGTATTGGAGAAGTTATAAAGGTTTGAAAGAATTTAATAAGTGTTTATTTATTTTTTTTCAAAAAACAAAACAAAAAAATTAAGAGGGAAAAAAATTAAGAGTCATTTACACAATAGTTACATGGGTCTCTTGGAGATGCAAAAAAATTTATATCTATTTCTAATCCATAAATTTTTGTGGAGTCCCAATATAATATTGGGGTTGCTTGGTGATTGGTTCAAATATTATAATTACACTATTGATAAATATGGCTCTTAATTTTTTTCTCTCTTAATTTTTTTGTTTTGTTTTTGAAAAAAAAAAACACTTATTAAATTCTTTCAATATAATTTTTTTCTCTATTAATTTTTTTGTTTTTTTTTTTGAAAAAAAAAATAATATTGGGGTTGCTTGGTGATTGGTTCAAAGATTATAATTACACTATTGATAAATATGACTCTTAATTTTTTTCTCTTAATTTTTTTTTTGTTTTTTGGAAAAAAAAAAAACACTTATTAAATTCTTTCAATATAATTTTTTTCTCTCTTAATTTTTTTGTTTTTTTTTTGAAAAAAAAAAATAACACTTATTAAATTCTTTCAATATAATATTGGGATTGCTTGGTGATTGATTCAAAGATTATAATTACACTATTGATAAATGAAGGAGATAGAGAGAGGGTGGGGAAATAAAACAATAAATGAAATGTGAGAGAGAGAGAGAGAGAGAGAGAGAGAGGCTATGGCTTACACAATAGTTACATGGGTCTCTTGGAGATGCAAAAAAATTTATATCTATTTCTAACCCATAAATTTTTGTGGAGTCCCAATATAATATTGGGGTTGCTTGGTGATTGGTTCAAAGATTATAATTACACTATTGATAAATATGGCTCTTAATTTTTTTCTCTCTTAATTTTTTTGTTTTGTTTTTTGAAAAAAAAAAAACACTTATTAAATTCTTTCAATATAATTTTTTTCTCTATTAATTTTTTTGTTTTTTTTTTTGAAAAAAAAAATAATATTGGGGTTGCTTGGTGATTGGTTCAAAGATTATAATTACACTATTGATAAATATGGCTCTTAATTTTTTTCTCTCTTAATTTTTTTTGTTTTGTTTTTTGGAAAAAAAAAACACTTATTAAATTCTTTCAATATAATTTTTTTCTCTCTTAATTTTTTTGTTTTTTTTTTTGAAAAAAAAAATAACACTTATTAAATTCTTTCAATATAATATTGGGATTGCTTGGTGATTGGTTCAAAGATTATAATGCACTATTGATAAATGAAGGAGATAGAGGGTGGGAGAAATAAAACAATAAATGAAATGAGAGAGAGAGAGAGAGAGAGAGAGAGAGAGAGAGAAGGCTATGGCTCTTAATTTACACACCACCACTTTTGCTTCCCCAAGAGACCCATGTAATGATGGTGTCAATGTAATTATTATAATCTTTGAACCAATCACCAAGTCAATTTGTAATTATTATAATCTTTGAACCAATCACCAAGTCAATTTTTTTTAAAAAATAAAAATAAAAAATCAAGAAATTAGGATTGGCATATTGGAGCTTCCACAGGCCTTGAGGGTTAAAACACCCTTTTGCTTAATATATAGTATAGATAGATACTAGCATATCACCCGTGCTATGCACGGGATAATTATAGATATTTATATTTATTTTAGATTTTTTTTAATATATAAATTATATTTTTAAAGATTTTTTATAAAAATAATTTAATAATCTTATCACTAACCATAGTATATGAGAGAAGTTGAAAAGGATACTGTAGTAACTATACACAGATTGTATTTATAATTATTTGTATGGGGGGATTTTAAATGCTGATAAGGGGATTTTGACAAAATCAATAAATGCAGCCATGTAGAAAGACATGTGGATTGAAAAAAGTTAATAAATGCTGATCAGGGAATTTTGACCAAATTAATAAATGTTGAATTTTTTTTTTTAATAAAAAATTTAGAAAATTCATATTGGAATATTGAAACTCCCACAAACCTTGGAATTAAAAATCCCATTTTGCTTAATACATAGTAAGTATAGATATAGATATAGATAGATGTGTTGGACTTTTCAAATTTTTTTTTTTATTCTTGTTCTTAATGCATTAAAGTGTTATTATGAGGGATAATAATCATATATGTTGGGACTTTTCAAGGAATTCATATGTGTTGGATTTCAAAGAATTTTTTTTATGTTTGTTCTTAATGCATTAAAGTATTATTGTGAGGGTAAGACTTGGGAGTTGGAAGAAGTTAATAAATGCTAAGATTTTTTTTTTTTAAAATAAAAAAATCAGGAAATTTAGATTGGGAGATTGGACCCCCACAAGGCTTGGGGTTAAAAACCCCCTTTCGCTTAATATATAGTATAGATATATAGATATAGATAGATATAGATATAGATATAGATATAGATAGATATTATATTAAAGTTTAATATTTTGATAATAATCATATGTGTTGAAATTTTTAAAGAATTTTGTTTATGCCGGTCTTTAATGCATTAAAGTTTAATTATGAGAAGGTTTTGACCAAATCTCCCAAAAGGCATAGGGGTTTAGAAAAATTAATAAATGCTGAGTTTTTTTTTTTTTTTTAAATCAAAAAAATTAGAAAATAGGGATTGGGATATTGGAGCTCCTACAAGACTTGTGGGTCAAAAACTCCCTTTTCCTTATATAATACTAGCCTATCACCCGTGCTATCCACGAGATAATTATAGATATTATATTTGTTTAGATTTTTTTTAATATATAAATTATGTTTTTTAAGATTTTTTATAAAAATAATTTAACAATCTTATCACTAACTATAGTGTATGAGAGAAGTTGAAAATGGTACTGCAGTAACTATACACAGATTGTATCTATAATTATTTGTATGAGATGATTTTAAATGCTGATCAGGGGATTTTGACCAAATCAATTAATGCTGATTTTTTTTTTTAATAAAAAATTTAAAAAATTCAGATTGGGATATTGAAGCTCTCATAAGTCTTGGGGTTAAAAACTCCCTTTTGCTTAAAAACCCCTTTGAGTGTTTATATTTATCTAATTTTAATTATATTAAAAAATCAAATTATAAACAAAAGGAGATAACTTCAATCATACAAATCACATTTGTTTTTAGGACTTTTCTTAAGTGTGCAATTGCACACCATGTGCCACTTACACAAAAAGTGTAAGTGTAAGGTGTAAGTGTAAGTGTAAGGTGTAAGGTGTAAGTGGGTTGCATATGATGTGCAACCTCAAAAAAGGTGTAAGTCTAAGGTTTAATTTTTCACAAAAGGTGTAAGTGTAAGGTGTAAGTGTAAGGTGTAAGGTGTAAGGTGTAAGTTGCACACCATAACCAAACCCTTGTTTTTAATGCTATCTAACTACAATCACATTTTTCTCATAATAAAAAAAAAATAATTGAAAAAAAGAACCATTAAAATAGTAAATAAAAAGATTATTTAGAAGTATTGAACAAACTACAATCACATTTTTCTTTTTATGAGTGTTTATGTTTATCTAACTTCAATCATATTAAAAAAAATCAAATTATAAACAAAAGGAGATAACTTCAATCATACAAATCACAATTTTTTTAATGGCATCTAACTACAATCGTATTTTTCTCATAATAAAAAAAATAATTGAAAAAAAGAACCATTAAAATAGTAAATAAAAAGATTATTTAGAACCATTGAACAAACTACAATCACATTTTTCTTTTTGTGAGTTAACTTCAATCATATTAAAAAATCAAATTATAAACAAAAGGAGATAATTTCAATCATACAAATCACAATTTTTTTAATGCTATCTAACTACAATGACATTTTTCTCATAATAAAAAAAAATTGAAAAAAATAACCATTAAAATAGTAAATAAAAAAGATTATTTAGAATCATTGAACAAACTACAATTACATTTTTCTTTTTGTGAGTGTTTATGTTTATCTAACTTCAATCATATTAAAAAATAAAATTATAAACAAAAGAAGATAACTTCAATCATACAAATCACAATTTTTTTAATGCTATCTAATCATCATCAATAATTAAAAAAATCAATCACAAATTAAGTCAATTGATAATTAAAAAACACAATAATTTATTTTTCAAAAAACATAGTGAGTTAAAAAGATCAATTACAATTTTTTTTTTGGGCAAAATACAATATAATCATCATCAATAATTGGTACATTATGTGACCCTAATGAGTACAATCCATTCTGTTTTTCAAAAAATATAGTGAGTTAAAAATCAAATCACAAATTAAGTGAATTGATAGTTAAAAAAACACAATAAATTTTTTTCAAAAAACACAGTGAGTTAAAAAAATCAATTACAATTTTTTTTTGAAAATACAATCTAATCATTATCAATAATTTGTACTTTAAAAATCAAATTAAAAAAAAATCAAATCAAATCACAAATATTTTTATGCTATCTAACTACAATCATATTTTTTTCATAAATAATTGTAAAGAAAAACCATTAAAACAGTAAATAAAAGATTAAATCACATTAAAAAAAAGAACCATTGAACAAATTACAATCACATCACATTTTTCCCATAATAAAAATAAATAAATAAATGAAAAAAAGAACCATTAACTAACTACAATCACATTAAAAAAAAAGAACCATTGAACTAACTACAATCACATTTTTTTCTTTGTGAGTGTTTATGTTTATCTAACTTCAATCATATTAAAAATAAAATTAAAATAGTAAATAAAAAGATTAAATAACATTAAAAAAAAAATCCATTGAACTAACTACAACAATCATATTAAAAAAAAGAATCATTGAACAAACTACAATCACATCACATTACAATCACATTTTTTTCTTTGTGAGTTTTATGTTTATTTAACTTCAATCATATAAAAATAAAATTAAAATAGTAAATAAAAAGATTAAAAACATTTAAAAAAAAAAAAACTATTGAACTAACTACAACAATCATATTTAAAAAAGAGCCATTGAACAAACTACAATCACATCACATTTTTCCCATAATAAAATAAATAAATGAAAAAAAAGAACTATTAAACTAATTGCAATCACATTAAAAAAAAAAGAATCATTCAACTAATTATAATCACATTTTTTTCTTTGTAAGAGTTTATATTTATCTAACTCCAATCATATTAAAAAATTAAATTATAATTTTTTATTCGCTAGACAATTCACAAATATTTTTATGCGCTATCTAAGTACAATATTAAAACAGTAAATAAAAGGAAAAGTCAAGAAGGAGAAAACAAAAAGAAGACTTACTGTTTGCATACGTGGTCATTGAAGTTGAAAGTGTAGAAGTGAGAAGTCAAGAAGGAGAAAACAAAAAGGAGACTTACTGTTTGCAATAGGTATGTGAAAAGTTAAAAAGAGTGTGTGTATTGGAGAAGTTAAAAAGACTTGGAAGAATTTAATAAGTGCTAAGTTTTTTTTTTCAAAAAAAAATCAAAAAAATTAAGAAATTAAGGTTCAGATATTGGAACTCCCACAAAACTTGTGGGTTAGAGATAGATATAAATAAATAGATAGATATAGATATAGATATTTATATTTGTTTTAAATTTTTTTTAATAGACAAATTATTTGTTTTGGAAAAGGTACTGCAGTAATTATGAGAGAAGTCAAAAAGTCTTGTGGGTTGAGAGAAGTTAATAAATGCTGAGGTTAATTTTTCTTTTTAAAAAACAAAAAATTAGAAAATTAGAATTGGCATATTGGAGCTCCCACAAGCTTTGGGGGTTAGAAACCCCCTTTTGCTTAATATATAGTATAGATATATAGATAGATAAATAGATATAGATATAGATAGATAGATAGACAGATATAGATTTAATCTTTTTGATTATTTCAAATTTAAAAAAAAGAATTTGTTTATTTTAGTAAGATTGTTCTAGTCACGAGAGTCTCGTACATTGAATCACGTTCAAACCTTGAAATAACGAGAGTCTCGTACATTGAATTGTCTCTGTAGTGTTTTTATAAAATTAAGAAGAATTGAATTGATTTGAAATAAAATATATATTTTTTAATGAACAGTGTAATTCAAATTCAAAGAGGTTGGAAAATACTTTGATGCTAGGAAAGAAATTGGGAGAGACGACATTTCTAGAGCATATCTTTAGTTGCCAATAAATACCAAGGAATTGTAAGTAAGAGGAATATGACTCATAATCAGTGGTGTTGTTGAACAATGGCAGTATCTATAATGCCTTGTGCTGCTTGCAAGTTTCTTCGAAGAAGATGCACAAACAGCTGCATTCTGTTGCCCTACTTTCCACCTTCTGAACCGGAGAAGTTCGTGGCTGTTCACAAGGTCTTCGGTGCCAGTAATGTGTGCAAAATGTTACAAGTAATGAAATCTATACTTCTGTTTGACACTGTTTTTTTCGCTTTATCCGGTTTTGTTTTTGCTTTTTGTGTTTTCGTATACAAAAATAATGAGTTAGAAAATACCCCATTGTTTCATATCGCTTTCATTTTGCGTGAAAATGGATTTTGAAAATTGAACTTTTTGGTGTTTCCAACTGAACTCGGAGACTCTTAGCATATATGAAGTAGCTACAATCAAGAATATCATTTGTTTCATTAGTCAAGCTAATAAAACAATACTTAAATCAGATAGTCTGGTGGTGCTGTGGGAACAAAGCACACTTCATCATATTGGTTCAAATAGCAGAATCTTTCGTTTTAAATGGAGTCCGTTATATTAAAAATAGTCTATCACATTGTTTTAACTAATCGCATAGTGATGACATTGTCATCATTTCATACATTATTGTTAATTATTTTTATATGTGCCCTTAGTGACCTGCTATATCTCAAACAGGAGGTTCCAGTGGATGACAGAGGAGACACTGTGACCAGTATGGTTTATGAAGCAAAGGCAAGGCTGAGGGACCCTGTGTATGGTTGTGTCGGCTTTGTATCATCTCTGCAGAGCCACGTGTTCCATTTGCAATCTGAGTTAAATGCAGCTCTAGCAGAAGCCATGGCTCTAAGAGCCCAACTGTCTGAGGTCTTCTCCATGGTGATCTGTTCCCAAGCTTCTCCATCATCGACATCCATGGCCAAGCCCTGCCAAGATTTTTGCCATGATCAGCTGCTCACTGAGGGTACCAATCACAATCACAATCACAATCACAATCACGTTGACACATCTAATGTCATGCCACTCAAAAGTTGCTATTCACTGCAGTGTGCAACATTGTCACACGCAGGATCCGCATCGTTCATTGGCGTGGTTCCTGCATGTGAATGGGATCCACAACAATGAACAGTTTGGATCTCATGTGTAGCATGCTGCGCATGATAGTGAATAGTTTCTCCCACTCAATTCATGCCCCTCTTCCCTCTTGTTAACTCTTCCACAAGTCTGGGTACCGTTGTAACAGAGTGTCATTTATTGTCATTTTCTTTGTTTTTTGCTATATTCCTTGAAGAGCATCACAGTGGGCAAGTTAAAAATGTTGGATGAATTGTATTGTATGACAAAAAGTAATAAAAGTAAGATTCAATGTTGTATGTCAAGTGTTTATTAATTTAAAGAGTAAGTAACTATTGTAATGAATTGTAAAAATAAAACCCATATATATAATAAATTAAATAAAATTTATCAAGTGAAATTCTCTGTGTCTTCAATGGAGCGAAAAAAAAGTGACATTGTTCCCTAATGCAAGTAATCATGGATGAAACTAGGAAAAAACTATGGGGGCCATGTGTCTGTGAAAATTATTGTTTGTCATAGAACTTTAAAAATATATATACTATTTTATACATAAAATGGCCTCCATTATAAAAAAAAATATATCATTTTTCTTTCATCTTGAATTCTCTTTCTATTTTACACTAAAAAAAACTTCTTCATCTTATAAGAAATTGCTTCTATGATATTTAATTTTTTTTATGTATATATAATTTATATATATCATATTATACATACATGTATGTTTTGTGTATATAGTAAAAAAAAATATTTTTCTTTTAACACATCCGATAATAAAATCCTAGCTCCATCCATCAAGTAATAGCCAACACTAATTCATTGTCAAAGAAAAGATTACACAGCTTTATCATAATCAATGCACGTGAAGTTTGACCATATAAACTTTTTTTCACCATTTTGCTTTTTCGAGATCTCAATTATTGTCTTGCATATGATACCCAAAAGGAGTAATAGACAACCTCCAACATACACAAAACAAAATCATCAGTAAAAGAGCAATCAGCTCATGAACCAACTCATGCATGTTAGGGTTCACTCTTTTGACACTAACCCAATTTCTAAAAAGTATTTAAAATAAAAACTTGAAGAAAGTCAGACGCAGATCTTTAAAGATTAAGAAATTCATCAGGCTGCAATCATATGCTAGATAACTGAAATTTCATAAAATCATTAACACATACACACACAAAAAGAGAGGCAGTTCCTAGTTACAAAATTCGACCATAACAGCCAATAAATGGTTACCTCAATACAGCAATCAGCGTTACCATCGACTGGCTTTCCACAAGAGAATCAATGTCAAAGCCAACAAATAGTTCGAAAATACAAATCCCCTGCCTTGGTAAAAATATGAGGGCCTGGATGGCGACGAATATGTCAAAAAAATTAAAAATTAAAATGTGTTGATGCCTAATGAAAAGCATCTTCATGTTCCATTTCAACCCCTATCCTTTGTTTGACAAAGCCAGAGGAATCCAGGGGACATTTGCATTTCCTCTGTAACTCCATGAACCTTTCGGCATCAAAATCATGCTTCTTGATCAGCTTCCTCCGCCTCGATAGAAAAAGCCTCTTGAGTAGGTCTTCATAAGTTGGGTCTCTTGAAGTAAACAGAAAATAGGCATAACCTATGACTATGCCAGTGGCTGTGGCAAAAAATGCAATCGGCTCCATAACGTCCCAGGAGAATTCCCAGAATGTTAGGCGAAAGAAGAGCCCGACTTGTGCAACAGCTAACCCAAGCCCTGACCAGAGGATTCGCCGGACCTGTTTATGTGCAACAATGTCGATTTCTTCCTTCTTTTCTTGCAGCTGCCTTAGTTCTTCCCTGCTGGGGTCGTCTTCAGATGTTAGAGCAAGGGGCACTGCTTTTCTAACCAGATCAACCACCTGAATATATATATGGAGGGAAATGGAGAAACAGAGATCAATTTGAGTAATAATGTCAAATATGTATGGCTTCAAAAGAGCAGTAGCCGCAATGTATTGGAAAAAAAACAATTTACGACTCTTTATCTCACTCGAGCTGCCAAGACATATCTTGCCAATAACTGAAGACCATTTATCTCATTTTGAAATAACCAATAATACAAATGCTTCATGGAAATGGATTCTCCCCAATTTTGCATCTAACTGAACGGTGATGTTGGGTTCAGTGGGCCCATTTCAAAACTTATTTTTATAATTAAACCGTTTATTTTATAAGACTTAAGTTTTATTTGTCAAAATTTAAAAAAGTTAAAAAATCAAAAAGTTACTATCCTATTTAAGTTATATCATCTCATTTAAATCACTTCACCTCTCTACCACATCACTTCAAACCCAACTCATAACCAATCCATATTTCATAAAAAGTCAAAAAGTACACTTATTTAAATCATCTCAAATCACCCCTTACAGTTTAAATAATTCTTGTCAAAAAAAATTCTAATTGTTCAAATATCAAATCATCAAATTACATTTATATTAAAAAAATAAAAATATAATTTTGAAAATATATTGTGTATTTCTTCAAAAAAATGTTAGAAACGCCATAAATTCTACCAAAGGTCTCATATGGTGTAGGATCCACATAAAATTCACATTGTACGAGTTGTAAGACATTTGATAAAAATTTTAGTAGAATTTTTAAAATTCCTAACATTCCTAAATACTCATTTTGAGATCGAGATAAAAAAATGTTTTAAAAGATGCAAGAACGTAAAAAGTTTTTATAAAATTCATGAAAGTGTTCCGAATATGGTGAAAACTGCTTCGTAATCCAACATGATTTGGTAATGCACAAAGATTTAACCAACAAATTGCCATTCCAATAATACACACACAATATTTCTGTACGTATGTAGAGAGAGAGAGTGAGTGGGTAGCTACCTTATCGGGATGAAGATAGACTTTATCTCTGAAAAGCAGAACAACACCAGCCTGATCAAGAACACGCGCAAACGTGGCCGCCTCGTCTTCAGATTTGGAAACACCCATACTATGGCAGGCTCGGAGAAGCTCCGAATACCCAATCACCTCCTTCCCTTGCATTGTTCCTAGCTTCATCTTCAACTCCTCCACATTCACCAATCTCATCAGCTTCTTTGCCTCCTCAAACGTTATGCTCTCTCCTCCACCACCACCACCACCACCATCATCACCGCTAGAACTCACCTGAGACGAAAATGCCGCCACCAACCTCAACCCTAACGGCGGCTTCGGCTTGTACCGCACACCCCATGACACACTAGTCTGTTTCAATAACATAAACGACCATGATCTCCTCCACATCCTCCTCCTCCTCCCCCAACACGATCAAATTTAATTTTCTCCCACTATATACCATACCATACCATTCCATACCATACCATATATAGACAGTTTTTCACTATTTGCGTTGGATAGTGGAGAGAGAGTTGGGAGTTTGAGAGAGGGAAATTATCGCCCTTATATAAAATGGTGGTGTGGGCCGACAAAAGGGGTGCGGACCGAGACAGGTGGGGTTAGTAGCCGGCCCACTGATGACATTCGGTGTACAGCGAGCTCACACCGGACGCGGTTTCTTTGACCTTACCATAGCTCGCCATCTGTGCCTACGCGTGTACTCAAAAGTACGATCAATTGTCTAGTCTTATGAGAATTTTAACATGGATTTGGCGATGTTGTGCTTTTTTATGGGAATCAGGATCTTTTCCTTGTGATTCCTACTTGACATCTTGCTTGTTGAGTTATTGGGTTTGTTTTTAAGTTTAATTTTGATAATTTGAGTTGTTTGTATTTTAAAATTTGTTGAGTATGTCATATCTGTAAAAAATTAAATTGACCAAATATCAGAAAATATGTGTTCGGAAAACTGTTTATTAAATTTTTAAAAAAAATAATTTTTAGTTAGTTTTTCGATCACATATTTTCTGATATCCGATCAACTTGATTTTTTACAGGTATGATATATTCAACAAATTTTAAAATGTGAACAATTCGGATTATCAAAATTAGACCTAAAAATAGACCCAATAACCTAGCAAGTAGGAAGTCAAGTAGGAACCTTAAGGAGAGGATCTTGATTCTCTCTTACGAACGTGGTACTAATGGAATCAGGATCCTCTCCTTGCATTTCCTACTTGCAGGGCTGTTGGGCCCATTTTTAGGCCTAATTTTGATAATTCGAACCATTCATATTTTAAGATTTGTTTAGTATATCATACCTGTAAAAAATCAAGTTGATCAATATTAGAAAGCATGTATTCGGAAAACTTGAACTAAAAACTATTTTTTAAAGAATTAAATAAACAGTTTCTTTAACACATGCTTTCTGATATCCAATCAACTTGATTTTTTACAAGTATGATATACTGAACAAATCTTAAAATATAAACGGTTCGGATTATCAAAATTGGGCCTAGAAGTGGGCTCAATGACCCTGCAAGGAGGGAATCTTGATTCGGTATTGATGAGTCTCTTTCGAAAATTCGAATAGTTTGTATTATAAAATTTATCGAATAAGTTAATCATATAAAAATTTAAATTAGTTAGATATTTACAGTCTTTTAACAAAAGTATATTTATTTTTATAAAAATTAACAGTTAATATAATTTTCATAAATTTTTAAAAATAATTAAGACTTAATTATGAAATTACAAATATCCGATTAATTTGATTTTTTATATGGATAATATTCTTGACAAATCTTACAATATAAACGGTTCAGATCATCAAAGGACACTCAGAACGACCTCCCACAAAGGGGCACAGCAACACCCCAATTCCTTTTAAGATAGACTACCGTGTGATTCCACGAGTTATTAGTTGGTCCAAAAACAGCGTCACGTAACGTTTTATATGTATTGAGATTGATAAAAGAGATAAAGTTTACGATTTTATATTGAGTGATTAGAAAATATGAGAGGAAATAGAAATTTGTATGGCCACGTACTTTCTTAAGATCAACCAATAATTTTTCGTGTGACCCTCTAATTTAGAAATGATTATGTAATTATATAGTCCAAACAAAATAAATATATATATACATATACGAAAAAAATACAATATTATTGATTGGATATGTTCGTCTATTGATGCATCTTAATAACAAAATAATAGTATTTTATATGTTCAAGATTAAAATTTTAATGCAAGACAAATTCGTTATAAATGATATTGAATCCAAGTCATTCACATGACCACGGACTCTGACTAACTACGAGCTAATCTTAGTATTCTAATTGATTATAAATTTTAAAATATTGAAACCAAGTCATTCACGTGACCATAGGCTTTAGATTGACAATAAGCTAACCTTGGTATTCTAATTGATTATGAATTTTAAAAGTGAAGTTATTTGTAACAAAGTTTACCTTATACTTATATGAGTGATCTTCAACATAAAAAGTGCTACTAGTTTGTTCTCAAGTAAGTTGGGTTATGAATGATCGTACATGGGTCGATATGTGATGGGACCTACTATTGGTTTGATAAATTTAATAGGAAAATAAATTATAATAATACAAGATGTATCATTTTATTAGGATTTTGTGTTAGATGGGATAATCATCCATTGGAAACAAAAAATCTAAATCCCATAGCTATAATCACATAAATGTCACCGTCATACTTTTTGTAGGAAAACTATGTATATTTAACATTTTGTGCTCGTTTGGCAGGTAAGAGTTAAAAGAGGTTTTTTTTACTATTTTAGTTCTAAAAAGATAAATAAATTAAAAAATTAATAAGATAAAATATCACATTTAAATTATAATAATTTTATTTTTTCTTTCATAAAAATTTTAAAAAATTCAAAAATCCATCTCAAACGAGACTTTTAACCCAGACTAAAAATAGTTAAAAAACTAAAAAATCAACTCACATTCCAAACGAACCGTTTCTTCCTTTCTCTCACTATTCAATTCTACCATTTCCTATCTTCCCAATCATCTACAATTAAGGATGGCTATTTGAAATCGACCCGACGGGAACCCGTCCCCCGACCTTATTTGATTAATTTTTGCCCGAAAAATACTCTCGACAGGGCGGGGATTTGTCCCCGAAGTAAAATTACTATTTTACCCCTTTATAGTCTATATATATATATATATATATATGTTTCTAACTTAGGGTTCCTCTCTCAGATTCTCTCCTCTCTTCTCTCTTCTGTCGTCTGTGTCTTCCCTGACCCCTTTTCTTTATCTTCTCCTCACTTCGGTTTCTCTTTCTCTCTCTCTACTTCGTCTTCTCTATTCCTTATGGCTACCGCCACAAAAGGTCCATCTCTCTATCTCTTCACTCTGTCTCTCTCTCACCACCACCGAACCTACCGCCATAGCCACCGTCGATCTCGCCATATAGCCTGGTCACTGGCGTCGCTCAGATCTATGCGAGACAATGGAGGTGTACTCAGATCTGTTAGATCTGTTCTCTCTCTCTCTCTGATCTGATCCGTGTGTGATGATTGTTGGTATTGCATTGTTGTTAATGATGATTGTTGGTATTGTTGTTGAAACAGATCTCTTTTTTTTCAATTTGTTTTTTAAAATTTAAATATGTATGATATTGAAAACAGATTGCTTTCATTATAATACTAAAAACAAATTTAATTTAATTTAAATCTATATTGTTAAAAAAAATTAATTTAATCTGTTTTAATTATACATATATTGATTTGTTGATGATGATGAAACATACTGATATATATTGATTTGTTGATCTTGTATTGAATAAAATTCAAAAAAAAAAAAAAGTTCGGGGATTTTTCGGGGTCGGGAAAACCCGATCCCCGTTAGGGGATGGGGGCGAGGGTGATGGGTTCCCCCGCTGGGGATTGGGGGCTAGGACGAAAATTTTTAACCTTCGAGGATCAAGAATGGAGGATGTAGTCCCCGCCTCACCCCGGCCAGTTGCCATTCCTATCTACAATTCTACCATTTATGGTCTTCTCAATTATCCAAATAAATCATGATAGTACTTTCCCGCTATTTCTTTTCTCTTCATATTGGATCAACTTAGGGGTTGTTTGGGGTGTCCCAAATAAGTGCACTTTTTGTCTTTTTGAACTAAAAAATTGAAGAAAAAAATATGGATGTTTGAGTTAACTTTTTGATTTTTTATGAAAAAATGTGTATTAAAAAATTATATAAATTAGTTTGTAAGAGAAAATTAGGATTGGGAGTTGGGCAGCCATAATTTTTTACTTTTGATAAATAGTGATAACTTTTTAACTTTTTGATTAACTTTTTGACTTTTTAACTTTTTTTCAACTTGCCGATCTTGGCCTTAACATCCTAAATATTAAAATAAATCATGTTGACATACCGATATTGGGATAACAATAACGCTACACTTACAATTTTTTTACACTACATTTCAAATACTATCTTATATAACAAAAACATAACCATGAATGTATTAGTCCCATATGAGATGCCACTTGAAATATGATATAAAAATAAAAAGAATATAAAAATATGATATATGTATCATTATTATTAAAATAAACAGTCCCTTCTCTCTTTCTCTCTCTCCATTTTATTGTTTTCCATGCCAAAATTTATAAATAATTATTCAATGGAATAAACAAAAAATTGTTATCCATAAAAACAGTAGATGGCTTTGCTTTAGTTGTGTTGAATATAATTATTTGTTGATTATATATTATTGTACCAAAGTTGGAGAATTTAACATGTTTGTTGACTAAATATGCCACCCTATCCATGCACTTCAACAACCTATATCATCATCTTATATAATGCACAACTGGGGGGAAAATGATAGGGTTATAGCACCAATGCACCACTAGGTACTTCTAAAGAAAGAATCAGAATTTTTATCATTCTTTCTCTACAATTATCATAGCAAGACACGTCAACAAAAGGCATAATCCAACAGCCTCGTTTGGAAATTATGTATTTTAGTCAAAAAGTCAAAAAGTCACTATAAGTTGTCACATCACTCTCTACTTTTCTGTAAATCTTTTCATAAAAAAATAAAAAATTAGTAAAATAGTATGTTCCCAAACAAGATATGACAATAGAATACCATTTTTTATTTTAAACTACACACTCCAAACAATGAGTTTTTACTTCAACTTCAAACTTGGACCCTTAAATCACTACAACAAGATCACTGCAAAGAAAAGAATGACAGAAAAATCCTGATCCAGAAGAAACGGTAAAAATCCAGATAGTGAGAGAGCTTCAATGTCCATGCATTTCTTTCATTGATCATTTTCTATTCAATTCAAAACAATTTGTTGGTGTTCTTGTAACCAGGTGAAGACCCTGAAAACCACTAAAACAGAAATATATAACTACAAGATGTACACTGGGCGAAATTCATGTAGCTCCTTCAATAAAGCCAACTTGTCACGACCCAAACCCGCCCCTATAGGTTTAACATCGTAACCGGCCAGTAATCCTTGGATTACCGAAGAGCTCAGAACTGATTAGCAAAATTGAGGGGCTAGCGGAAGCAAATACATAATTAAAATTGTCCAATGAGCTGTGCTGACTTATATTAAACGGAATATTTAAAACTTTATATATGCATTCAATAGTCATTCATACATTATACCCACACACATAACATCTTAAGTATAGCCAACAAGATCAAATCAATTCTTAGATGTACAGAAACAACAGAACTTAAACACAGGACGCTTCGGGAACCTCCACGTAAGGCACAATGGTTGGCTGACAACGGAACACAGACTTCTGACAAAAGCCTTCAGGCTCGATCTCCAACATGCCCACCTATACATATATATACACATAATGAGCTATAGCCCAGTGAATAACATTAAAGTAAAGGGGTTAGTGAACGAAATCCGAACATGACATAAGTGTAAAACAGATCATAGCATAAGCATTCTCATATCAGAACATAATAATGGTACATCCCATAGAACACATCACATAACGTCTTCCGACTAGAGTAATCGGTTCCGGATACCGATTAAACACATATCACCACAATGAAGTGGCTAACGAGATCTCGTAATCACATGTATGTCATGGACCCGCATTAACATGCCGTCCCCCATGACTTGGGACTATCTATGGATGCCAAAATAGATTTCAAACATGGAACATTCGTTCACGAAAACAAATATCATTTCAGAAACTGTGACTTATCATATTTTATTTGGAACATAAATCATATCAACATATCTTTATAGAAATGTTACTCACAGTGGTTTCCTGTAAACGGTCAATCAATCTTCGAACGTTGACCTACAAACACAAAAGTACATAACACAAGTATATCTTATCATTATACATTCAAGTGGCCATTAAGGCTTAACTTTCATTACAATGATTCTTATTCTTTCTTATCACATTGCTTAAAACACACACACTTGCATTCTCTTAACTTAGTATATTCTTTACTTAGTGCGTTTCTAACCCACAACCTCATTATCATGGCTTAATTAAGTCTTAGGAATGCCTAAAATGCAATGAGGATGCCAAAACATGCCTTCGAACACTTAGGCAAAATTTCTGAAAATAAGGTCCACGCTCGAGCGTAGATTTTCTCGCTCGAGCGAACATGCAAAATGTGAATGGTCGCTCGAGCGCACATTCCTTCGCTTGAGCGATCTGTAAAAGACATGAAACTTCTGGGAGCTTGCAATTCACGCTCGAGCGGACTTTTGGTCGCTCAAGCGGAGTGCACGCACTCAGAGTGGTCGCTCGAGCGTGAACTCCCACGCTCGAGCATAGATGCAAATTCTAGAATTTCCAAATTGCACCTACGAGCTCAAAACTCGAATTCCAACCTTCAAAACACATCTCTTGGGCCCCAAAACTTGAGATAACATAGTAAACTTGTAAAACATGAAGAATTACGGATTATTTCATAAAATCATGGCCCAAGAGTTTGTTAAAAACTCACAATTTCAACTTAAAACATGATGAATGTTCATGAACACAACATGCATGGGTTTTCTTGGTCTTAAGCTTCCCAAAACATGATCAAACACCACAAAACAACTTGAAACTTGATGATTTCCCCAAATGAAGATGAATTTCAAACATGCAAGAGGGAATTCATGGAAATCATGCTCAATTTGTAAGAAAGTGTACATGCATGCATGAATTGCCACTAAAATCTTCCTTCTAAGCTCAAAACACACCCTTGAACACATAATCTTCATGTTGATAACTTAGATTCATAATTTAGGGGTTGAACTCATACCTATAGTCTTGAATTAATCTAGCTCTAGCTTAGTTTTGATGAATCTAAGCCAGGGTCTTCAATTCTCCTTCAATTCCTTCATCTCTCTCTCTAGAATTGCACACACTCTCTCTCTAAAAGAAAACCTCAGATTTTTGCACTAAAAGGAGCAAAGAATTGAGCCCAAAAATGAGTTAAGGCTCATATATATATATTTATGGTGCTAAAACACATTAATTAGAATATTAGGCTAACCAAACATAACTTAATTAATCGCTCTGAATCAATTTTTTAATAAAACTTGCCATATGGTTCTAAAAATTCCAAATAACATATTAGTGTAGTCAATTTTGGTTTCGGATGCCGATAAGGCTTTCAGTTTACATATTAAAGTGGAATTCCAAACAGATATGTCTACACGTAATAGATAGAAGGCCAAAGATCATGCAAATTACATAATAAACCCATAATTTATTTTATTCACTTAATTAACATCCTTAATTACCGATTAGTGGCTAATTGCGGATCAGGGTTATTACACAACTGAAGTGATGTGCATGTATAGAAGCATCACAAGGACCATGGTCAATCATTGACTGTGACTGTGTCTCACCATAGAGAGAGTTTTGATCATACCTTTGGCAATTTTCCAAAACCAAAACAAATTCATCACTGCCAACACAGGAGGCACTACAAACAAGCTGTAGAAGGCCAAGGGAAACATTTGCTTGACCTAAGAAAATAACAGAAACATAACAAAAGACAACAACCTCATTTTAGAGAGAGTGAGATTATATTAAGCCCTATGCGAACTATATTTGGGAATTGCTATAAACCAATGTTTCTTGTATGGTGACATCTAAACACAAACCTCTTTTCGACCTCTGAGAAGAAAGGTCTGAATAAGATTTTTTTTTACCTCTCTTTCCAAAATTCACATTCTTAAAATGAAGTGAGACAAAGAAATACTAGGGGGCCGATGTTTTGTAGTCATTCCCGCATAAGTCAATAGTGCATAAAAGATTTCCCCATGCCTTCTCTAGTAGCCAGGGAAGAGTTTAGAAAAAAAAAAAAAAAAAATTGATATTTCACAAGATCTTCGGATATTATACAAGAGCTTTCGTAATTCTTGAAAATCAGATAGGTCATGAAGTGACGTGATTTAATTAGTTCTAGAATGTCTTGGTACAACATGACTGACTGATTCATGTGATTCCAAACTACAATTTTGCATCAACTTTATTCAGGTAATCAAGATTTACTTGAAGGTCAGGGTCTCAGGACTTAAATATATTAGAGATATGTTGAAATATCAGAATTAAACTAGTAAGATCTTGTTCTTAATTGCCTCATTTTCATTCAATTTAGGGTTGGTTTGGGATATTCTAAAAAAGTGCACTTTTTGACTTATTGGCTTATATGGGTTGGGTTTGGATTGGGTTTGATGTGATGTGTTAGAGAGGTGATGTGATTTAAATAAGATGATGTGACTTAAATAGGATAGTGACTTTTTGACTTTTTGTATTATTTAGGTTATGCAAACTTGGCCTTAATCAAGGACCAACAAATTCACCTGATCAAAATGGGTAAGCAAATGGTAAAAGCAGAAGATGAACAGAAGAATCCTCGCAACCTGAAAGCACCAAAAGTTTACGAGTCACAAACTTATCTGGTAACATATAAGCAAAGTAACTAGCATGAAATTCCTGACACGTTGATCAATTTGATCTATATGTTTACCCAAAAAACAACAGTATTGAATGTATGATAGACCACTGGAAATTTAGGAAATTTAGGAGATTGCTAGTCACTTTAATCAAGGACCAACAGTATTGAATCTAGGAGATTGTTCTAAAGAGATACCAACTCATCACATCAAGTTTCTCTGTCCTCGAGAATATCAAAGAAGGAAAAGAAAATGCATGACCCCAAAATGATATGAGAGATAAGGGACAATCATATATTCATTTAAGGCCATCGGTGCATGCATGAAACATGCTAGGAGTAAAAACTATGAGGAAGGCCGATGCAGGACAGCGCTGCAAGGGCTGTTCTGGGGCTGTGAAAGTATCTGTGAACAGTGTTTTTGGGCTGTTAAAGTGCAGAAAATAAAAAATGGAAAGAAGGAGAAGAAGAAGATAAGTCTAGAAATTACTCTTAGAATTCCTTAGGCATCACACCTAGGTTTGATTGCATCACACAATTCATAAGTAAACTTTAAAAGCTCTAAAATTCTATAAAATATCAAGTCTATTAAATTATAAGCATTGCATAATTTATATAGAACCAGAAGACTTCTTAAACCAACTATAACAAAAAAGAAAAAAAAAAAAAAAAACTATTATAATCTCTTTGACTTCCAAAACTAATCTAAGACTAAATAAGAAACAAAAACAAAGACTAATTAAATAACTTGACCAACAAGACAACTCCTGGGCAACCCACACAACACATATTCGGAAATTATGCAAATTACCAAAATACTCCTAAGCTTAAAATCCTAAAAAACATAAATATAATCATAAAATAAGATTCTAATAAAACTATAAACATAATTATATAAGATTCCTACCAATTTCTCTTTGATATTATGCCAACATCCAAATATCATTGCTTCTTTGAATTTAGCCTTTCTTGAGCTTTTTATACTCCGCATCAAAGGCATATGCAAAATATGCATAATGGATGCTATCTTCCTAAGGAATATCTAACCTCGATTGTAGAAGTTCTGAGTGGTGTGCATCAAATTTGTCCTCATTTTCATTTTGAAAAGTATCTAAGTTGATGTGTACAAACTTAATAAATCTGTATAGGGATCTTCCATCGCACACCAAAAGGCCAAGAGAGGGATTCATTCCTAAACATGTATCCTCTTTCCTCTTCCCATTCTTCATTCCCAGTATGTTTAATTCCATACCCTCCTTGAATTATGCACTACAAGTACAAACATTAAGGGTTCATTTGGTTCATGATTTTGTTTCCAAAATTTTTGAAGGCATAAGGCAAAAGCAGGTTTTTGTTTTAAATTTTCTGAAAATTGTTCTCATAACAGAATAGAGAACAAGGGGGACCTACCATTCTCATAACAGAATAGGAAAAATGAGGAACATTCTATAGCAATATATATTATACACAATAGGCTAGCATCCTTAAAAGATATGAAACTTCCATAGCAATTGAGGATAATCTTTTCAATATGGATAACATCATTCTATATACTATTAAAAACAACGCCCAATTAGTACACATTAATGCGTGTTTGGGAGGAGAAAGATTGGGTACACACTTAGCTTTTGGCATAGTGCATAAAGGGGTTGCCCCCGAGACTTGAACCTATAACTTCAAGATTATTAGGCCAAGGTTTTACCATTGAACCAATGCTCACCCCTATTCTATATTAACTATTAGTAAATCAAATTCAACTCACTCTTTCACAACAACTTTGAAGTATTAGAGAATGATTTTATTATGTTAAAATGCCTCCTCTCTTTTTTTTTTTAATCCATTTCTGATAATAGGGTGGACATGTGTGGGAACACGTTCTGCCTAGACTAAGCATAATTCAGACTTTCCCAAACCCTATCGTTGGCCAGCAAAATCTCCATTTCCATTTGTTTGCATTTCAGTATGCACAACAGCAAACTAGTCTTCAGTATCTAGCAAAAACAACTGCAAAGGACCAAGATATTAAGGTTTGGCAGACATTACCAACCACCCAAAAAATAAGGCAACACCGTTGCAGACGTAAAGTTTAGAATTCTTCTGATCAGCGACATCCAAGTACCTGCATATGTATTAACAGTGATAAGGTTGAGCACCAAGAACATGAAAATCAAGAAATTTCTGGATGCTAAATTTACCATCTTAAATTAACAAAGGGAGTTGTGCTCTCAGTAAAGAGAACCATTAGTATGTAAAACTGTCCTTGACCATGTACAAGGGAGAGGAAGATTGAGAACATTGATAGTCCATGGTGCAAGACCTGACAGAAATAATGAGATGATTTATAAACCGGATAGCTACGAATAACCGTATTTCAAAAATAAGGACACCAAACCCCCAAACATTTTAAACCACCGAGGATATGTTGTTTACAAGCTTTCAACAATAGATGAAGTCACAGGATTTCCTAAAACAATATTTTGGTGACAAACAACATGAATGTCTATACTTACATACACCATACCACCTAAAGCTGGATAATTCCAAAGAATCATCGCCAAGTCTGACAGAAAATAACCAATGGATATCTGTATAAACATTTGAAAAAAAGAATCAAATAAAGAAAATTCCACAAGGGAAAACAGTGAAAAGACTATTATTGAAGTAAATTTCAGATTTCTCAACAAAAAAAAATGCAACTTTATTAACATGTAATTGAATCCAAAAGAAAGGTGCATACAACATGTTGAATTCCTTCAAGTAAAAAATTATTGTTCATTATGAACTGTAAGGTGTCAAAAAAAATGCATTGTCATGATTGCTTGCTGTCAACCATGCAGCAACAAAACTAACAAAGTGACATTGTGGAATACCAAAATTAGGTTCAACAATCGTAAATCCCTAGCAAGAAAATTGTTCAAAAATAAGAGGCTATGACATTCATGACACAAACACTAGCAAGGAATCAGGAGAGAGAGAGAGAGAGAGAGAGAGAGCATGTATCATGGATATGTTTGGCTAGATATAGTTCATTTACAGTTGTTGGTGCTGTCTAAATTGTGGATTTCTTCTCATACTTTTAACTTCAATTATTTCACAATTAATTAAATTACTTTGTAGATTATTCTTCTTGCACTCATTAAACTGGGTTCCCAAAGGCAAAACTGAAATCTTGTCAATATCTAAGATTTTCAGAAGATGACCACACAATTGCATATGAAAATTAGGAAGGGCATCATATGCAAGTCTTGCGGGCACACATGTCTACCTTCTCTACAAGCATCTCTTAAGACTTCTATTCTGCAACCACTGTCCTTGTTGGAAAAATCATCCATTTACAAGAAGAGGACATGTCAAATTAATAATCAACAAGTTATATTAAGTATGCCAAAGTAACTTCACAATGCTGCTTCGTGCAATAACATACCCCCAATATGGTGTCTGATAAAGTAGAACTTCTGTGGACAATTAACTTGTCGTCATAATTCTCATCAAAAAGATCTGAAAATAGCAAGAGATAGACAGAAGCAACTGCCACAACAAGAGCATGGAAGGTAGAGAAACCCCTGAACGACAAAAGCCATACGTATTTGAGTTGTTGAAACCACTAAAAAATAATCACAAACAACAATATTAATACAAAATGGGATTGAAGTGGAAAAGAACGTCACCTGTTGTTCCATTCAAGTTTTTCTGCATCGTTGAGCTTGGCATACCCCTTGAAGAACAACAGACTAACCACACCTGTTAATTCGTAAACCTTCAAAAGGCAAAATTCAACCTCTTTAAATGGTATAAAGATGCTAAAGTAAAGTAAGATGCATTAGAGTTTTAATTCTAAAAACCAATCTTTAAATTATAAATAAACATTGCCAAAAGAAAAGTATGTAAAAAAAAATCGCATGCTTGATTCACAGGATGCTAGCCACAATCATGTCAAGTAAAACAGAAATATATTTCTTGAAGTATTTCAAGGTGGTAACCTACTGAAGAGAACTGATGAATCTTTCTTCCCTGAGCTAATACATGCAGTAAAGATGTTTCCTTCCAAATAGCTCATCCTAAGTTATATTTATCTTCTTTTTTTAAGTCCAAATGAAACTAAAATTTGTTAATTGCTCTAAACTGATTTGAAGTTCAGGACACATTCAAAATAATCAAAACTTGATATGTTTCTAAAAGATGCAAATACAAATGATAGTTTCACTTGGAAACACTTATCAATAAGTAAAATTTTACAACGAGAAGAGAAGCATCAAGATGGGATGCAGCCCATATACAAAAAGAAGAACAAAGCAATGATGGGAATCACCCTTTAAATTTAACTGTTGAAAATTAACTATGAAAAAATAGCATGTTAAAGGTTAAAAGGTTATTTTCTGTATCTTCAGTCTCATTTTGTGTTTTAAGAAACATGAAACAACAGAAAAACAAAAAATTATAAAAATTTTGCACCATTTACCCTTTAAAAACTGAAGGGAGGGGCATGCAAGATGCACATCTACTTCACGCCATTAAATCTTTTCTTCATTAGTCCTTTCTCTTGTATAGGCAATAAATGGGGACTTGAGCCCATGAGGGCCATGGCATTCAAATTGAAAGACCTCAGCTAGCAACCACTTAAGCCCACTGGTATAGCGGTCTCAGTTTCTTCTCTTCTTTTACGCATTCAGTTATTTCCCACCATCTCCTTGAGATATCTTACTTATCAAATTTCTCTAATTATTCTAATTGGTAAAATTCCAAGAAACCAAAAGTTTTCCTTCAATTAACTAGTATATCTTAAATGAATTTTCAATCTAAATTGATATTCACATGTTCAAGATGTTGCTTCTTTTGTTTCTGCTTCGGATATTTCAATTTTCATATATTCCCTTCCTTCCAACTAATTAGTCTCTCATTGCAGTCACAGATATGATCAATCATGATTCAGCATTCTAAGTCAAGAAAGAAATAGACATATATATATATTTCATAAAATAGAGCACAAAATTGGGAATCTGCATTCATCCATTGTGAAACTGGCAAACCAAAATACTACTCCAATAATCAATAGCATACAATATGAAAACCAGATTAACCAACCACACTTACAATTTTGCACATAACAATGCCAGCAAAGGCAGACAACAACCAATCAAATTCTTTGTCTGGACCAACATAGCCAGTACTTGTCATCAAACCAGATGGAAAGACCAAACCCATCATGCTGATTTCTCAAAACTATATCTGCAGCAAAAACACAGAAAGTTGCATTCATTAAATTAGGATACAGAGCTCAATGTTTTCAAAAACCCTTTATTATAAGTCAACAATATTTTCAAATTATATAGCTCACCCACTACGGGGATTTTTATTTTTATTTTTATTTCATATAAATTCACCCCTTAAACCCCTCAGAAGAACCAGAATCAATACTCTGTGTCTTCGTTTGGAAAAACTTTTTTAGCCTGACGTTTTGGTTTTTGACTATTTTAGACT
Source organism: Camellia japonica (assembly GCA_030407325.1). Lineage (NCBI taxonomy): Eukaryota > Viridiplantae > Streptophyta > Magnoliopsida > Ericales > Theaceae > Camellia > Camellia japonica. The sequence continues at coordinate 45,674,875 of JAPPVO010000003.1, read as the reverse complement.
GACTAAAACGTTCTGTTTCGAGAGAACTTTCGCTTTTTTATAATTTTGTGAGAGAAAAAGTAAAATAATTGTGATTTGGATTATAATTAGTCCAAACGAAGCCTGTATATATGTATGTACTTTTTTTTGTAATACAAAACAATATATGTAGGTGTATATTTATATATACATGTCTGTATGTATAGATTGCAGAGAAACAAACACTCACCCTTTTGTTGAAGAACTATGGAAGAAGGAGAAAATCAGAAGGCCGTAGATGGTAACGGGTTTTAGCGAGGATTTGGAGTTTCCACACAGAGCCCAAACAGAGATAATGAACAAACTTGTGAATAAAATAATCTTCAGAAGATTCGAGAATTGGACAGGGCAACGAAGCAACCTGAGAAATCGGACTTGGACTGTTTAGAGAGAGAGAGAGAGAGAGAGAGGATGAGGAAGAAAGGAAGGAAAGGAAAGGGGAAAGGGAGGAGGTGCTCCCTTTTGGAATTATGAGGATTCTGTTGCCTGTTTGGGTAGCGTGTGGGGGATGGGCTGATTATAAGGGTGGTTAAAAGTTGATTTTTTTGATTTTTAATTTTTATTTTTTAAAAAGTTTACATAAAAAGTATGAAAGGTGATAAAATTTAAAATAGGTTAAAAGTGGAGAACTCACTACTAACCTACCTCCTCAAAAGCCCTAAGTCAGTTTTAATTATTTCAGTAGTTTTTTTTTCACATTGTTTTTTATTTTTTTTAAGTAAATTATAAATACATTTTCTGAAATTTATTTAAAATATGAATTATTTTTATAGTTTAAAAAATTATAAATACAATATCTCTTTGTCATAATTTTTTATTTAACAGAATTAATTAAAAAAGTAAAATTTTTAACTGTTTACCTATACAATAATAAAATTATCTAAAATATTGATTGAAATAAAATTTTAACATTATTAAAAATTGTTAATTAATTTGATGATTTATTAATAAAAAGATTTATTTGCTATGAAATTAAAAATCTTAGGAGATATAATATAATTTCAAGAATAATATGTGATAATTTATAATTTAAATAAATCTCAGGGGATGTATTTGTAATTTATCTTTTATTTTTTATATATTTTTTTTATAAAAAATTAAAAAATATAAAAATTCTTACTCTCTAAAATAAGTCTATGGTGCAGCGTCGGTGCGGGCCCCACTCTGGTGTCAAATCCAGTTGTACTACATCATCACACGTGTAAGGGCCATACCATACCACAACTATTTTAATAATTTCGAGTTTTTTTTATTGAGTGTTTTAAAAGCTGACTTTTATTAGTATTTTTATTGAAAAAATTTGTAAAAAAATTGAGAGATTAGCTTCGTTTGGAAAGTGGGTTGACTTTTTAACTTTTTTAGCTATTTTAATCTAGGGTTAAAAAGTCTGATTTGAAAAGGACTTTTGGCTTTTTTAGATTTTTTGATTTTTTTGTAAGAGAAAGAATGTTATGATTATGAGTTGAATGTGATATTTTATCTTATTGAGCTAAAAAATTTATTTTATTTTTTGTGATTATTTTAACTAAAAAAGTCACAAAACCCACTTCCCAAACATAGAATATGACTTAAAATGAGTGAAAAATTGAAAAATGATTTTTAACTCACTTCTCAAATCAAAAGAGACATAAATTTTATATCAAAAATATTTAAGGTAAATTACAATAACCCCCTTAAATTATAGTAATTCATTTACATTTTGTTTCTTCGATTTTAAAATTCAACAGTTAAACCCCTTTTAAATTATTAATTTATTACAATTAATTTTTTTATTAGGATTCTGTTAAAAATTTATAAAAAAAATCAGATCATGTGTAAAATACATAATAAATATATATATTAAATTTTTAGGATAATAATATTCTTATTTGATAATCTCGTTTGTACTTTGTCACTAAAATAAGAGAGATAAAATGCAAATGACATCACTAGATAAAAGTTGTATTATTCTAAAACAATTAATAATTGACATCATTATTTTAAAAATTAAATAAATGTGCCATGCGCTTTACACAAGATCCAATTTTTTGTAAATTTTTAACAGAATTCTAAAAAACAGGGTAAACTGTAATAAGATAATATTTTAAGAGGGTAGATGTTGAGTTTTTAAAGTTCAAGGAAACAAAATGTAAATGGGTCATAATTTAAGGAGATTTACTGTAATTTATCCGAATATTTAATGTAATTTTACTCACTATTTATTAAATTAAAATGATTTCAATAAATTAAAAATATAAGTTAATTATTGATAGTTTAGAATAATTATTTTTACTTTTTAATTTTTTATTATCAATTTTTAAATTGTAATAAATTATACCAAATAAATCTCTTGTCCACATAAAACTCTTAATAAATAAAAAATCATATAATATATCAAGATTTTTTTGTTTTTTTTGTTGGAGTCTTCTACATAGTTAACTTATTAGTAGATATTAAGCTAAGGGGAAAAGGAAAAAAAAAAAATCAATGTTAACAAATCTTTTTTTTTTTTTTCACTTTTTGAATATTTTTTAGCATATTTACTTAATAAGGTCTCACAACTTGCCATAAGTCAATAAATTACTTTTTACATGTGGGCGATTTTGAAAATTGGTTAAATTTTTTTTTTTTTTTTTGTTATTTTGTGTGTAAAAAATGTGAGAGATGATATAATCCAAAATAAATTAAAAGTTAAAAGTCAAAAGCTAACTTCCCAAATTGCTCCATATAGTAAGAGTGGGCTCACAGTTTCTATTTAGGATAAAGATTTATTTTAAATGTAGACCTTATCATATTAAAATTAAATTTAAATTACATACCAATTTTTCTTAATATTTTTTTATGTTTGAATTCATAATATTTAGAGCCAATTTGATAAGATGGTAAAAAAACTTATTGTGGACCACATTAATTCTCTATTTTTTATACGTTATTTTAAAAAAACATTTAAAAATTAATTTTTACCTAACTTTTCAAAACAAACCTTATATTCAGTTTTTAATTGCATGAACAATGTGTTGATAACACTGAATAATTACTCAGCGCGAACAGTACGGTTACGGCTCTGCTACCTGCGGTGCGGACCAGGACTCAAAAAGTGAACCGTTGCTATAGAATTGAATATGATGCGGACCACCCTGAGAGAGTTTATTGTTTTTTTTTTTTGGGAGTTACCTGCGAAATTAATGAATATTTGTATATGTGGGGAAGTTATGGCTATAATAAATATTTTGGTTGGAGTAAGTGGGGAAGTTATATATGTCTGCAAGTCACTGGATTTATAATAGAAAAGAACTAACAAAACTTTTTTAAAAGGGAAAGTTAGGGATCATGAAAATTTTATCATGAAAATGATCATAAAAAATTTATGATCTTTAAATTATCTTGATTAGTGTGTGGTGCTTTATTCTAAGTGTAATCCAAGGGTCACAAAATTTTTATGATTATTTTCATAAAAAAATTTTCATGATACCTAACATTGCTGTTTTTAAAATGCTGGTAGGCCATTATACAAGTTAAGTTCATATTTATTTGTGCATTTCGGGCATAGATGGTGGTGGCAAGATTTCTATTATTTTTTGAGTCTTTTTAACATGCGTTCGGATTGAGTTGAATAGAATATAGAGATTAAATTCAATTCGTTTATTTATTTATTTATTTTATCATCAATTTGTTTATTAATTAAACTTGAATCTAGTTGTAAGTTTACCGTCAAACATAAATGATACTTGAATGTATATATATAAGGGAAATATTACGATTCAAAATGTATGTACAGTATGCACTTTATAACTAAAAAATAAAATGATATAATTTCATACTTTCTTAGTTATAATTAAAAAAAATGTTATAACCAAACAAAATATAAGACATAACTAAAAATTTTATGAGTCATAATTAAAACAATATCTGTACGAGCACGAAATTATCTTCTCGTATAATCATGTTGATCAAGTTTGCGCTCCTCCAAATATCGTCACTTTATTTCTTGAAAACAAAAACGTGAGCTAGCTGGCAGGTGTGTGTCGGAAACCTCTCTGATGCCTAAGTCAGCAAATAGACAATAGACACAAAAGTTCTGTGTATTCTAGAGTAAAAATTGTGTTACCTGTACATAGGTCTTGTCATGAGCTTTTATAAATTTCACCTGACACAATCCTAGTAGAACTCCAATTCTCCTTAGTAGAGTCCTCTTAAGAATCACAAATCCCTGGTACAATCCTAGTAGGACTCTAACTATCTTTAGCTAAGTCCTCCTAGGAATTACTTCCCCGAGGATAATGTCTATCATGATAACACCCTACTCACTGTCTATCAAAATGAGATAACAACAACTCTTACTTCGGTTGGCACAAAGCATAACCGTGCTAACACAACTCGGTGCTGGACAAGCTAATCTCAGTCAACCAGGTCTCTAGAGTTGCTCTGCCGAGCTATCTTTAGCTCGGTTTAACTCAAGCAAATACTTTAGCCGCGACCGCTAGACCGGACTCTGATAACCAAGCCCTGACCGAACTACCATGACCAAAGCTTCCGCAATAATTACTTTAGTCCATAGCTCGGCCCCTGAATACACCTATCTCGGCTCAATCCCACGGGCTTACTTATCTCGGCCCAATTTGTGCGCAAATTACCCTCTCAATTGCCCCTTAATTCCATCTGCAACGCATGATTTGGAATTACTCGTTATCAGCCGAGCTAAATGTCCAAGCCTCAAACCGAGCTCATTTTCTACCGAGCTATCGATTGGCCCGGTTCATAAACGTCTTGTCAATTGCTCTGCACGCCGTTTCGCCTCTCAAGCACGTCTGAATCATTATCTATTCCCCTAAACACGTGGCTTGCTCCCACTGGTCAAGTATAACTGTCACAGCTGTCTTTGTACCTCAAAAATTTTGAACAACCCCGCCCATTTTTGTGCTTTATACAAAAAAACCCCTATTTTGAATCAAAACACTCTCACTGTTCATCTTCTCTCCCTTGCCTTCTGAGTCTCCAAATTTACAACCATAGCATCTGCAAAACTCGTGTTCTAACTAGCATCCTCACTGCGTTGATCTTCGTTCTTTTATTTTAAAACTATAAGTGGCTCAATCCTTTCTTTTTTGGTTTTTCTGCGAGTATGTATAGTATAGACATATATATATACATATGTTTTTCAAAACGCACTCCTGTAGTTTTAACGTTAGAGATGGCAACGGGGCGGGGTGGGACCGGGGACTACACTTCCCATCCCCGATCTCCGAAAGTGACCATTTCCCCGTCCCCGCCCCCGATCCCCGACGGGGACCCAGTGCCCGACCTCGCCCCTGTCCCCGATCGGGGATCGGGGATCGGGATCCCCGACCCCGAAAAATCCCCGGATTATATTGTAACATTTCAGTTTTTTTTTTTTTTTTTTTTTTGTTCTTTTTTATTTGAAACATCCTATTCAATTTGTCAACATTTTTTCAAATTCAAAAATTTGTAAGCATTCTATTCAAACATAATATTGGGACTGCTCAATATGTCAACATGGTTTCAAAATAAATCTGTCAACATGTTTTCAACATGTTTTCAAAATAAAAAATCCGTTAACATGTTTTCAAAATAATAAATCTGTCAACAATCTATTAAAAAATCTGTCAACATGTTCTCAAAATAAAAAATCTGTAAACAACAAAATAATATAGGGACTATTCAATATATCCTGTTCAATAATATTGGGACTGTGCAATGTATTAGGACTGCTCAAAAAATATGTAAACAACAAAATAATATTGGGACTGTTCAATAAAATAGCATCTGTCCACATAGCATTTGTAAACAACAAAATAGTCCCATGCACAGTCCACATAAAAGAAAATTCAGCAACCACATCACAAGCACAGAGAATAATTAGTCCTAAGCACAGCCCACAAGGGATAGGCTACCCAAAAAATAAAATTAAAAAAATAAAATAAAATCCATTACAACATATCAAACCAAATCCATCATGAAAAAAAAAGATAAAAAACCAAGATTGTTTGTCCAAATACTCATACAACCACATCACAATTTTCATCATCTCCTTCAACTTGAATTCTTGTTAAATAACAAAAGGAAAAAAAATAAATAATCAATACTAATAATGAATAAATAATCAATTAAAAAATGTTAACAATTAATCAATACTAATAAAAAATGTTAACAATTAAAAAAAAAAAAATAGATGACAACTAACACAAAAGTGGCACACGACACATTCGAGTCGATCTCATCATCATCATATATAGTCGCATAGCCCACTGATTCCAATGTTGAATTTCCTAAAAAGGAAAAAATATAAATTCAGTATTGAAATTATTCCATGGTAATATAAAAGTGAAATAATAATATGTAGATTGGATGAAATAATAATATGAGTACCTTTCATCTCCGCACCTCACAACCAACTTTATGCACACATTAATGCTTCTAATGTGTTTGGATGAAGTCTACTACGATGTGGACTCACCAACCTTCCACTAATACTAAATGCTAACTCAGAAGCAACAGTAGATACAGGAATAGCTAAAATGTCCCTAGTTATTGCCTGTAAGGTCGAATACTTTGGTCCATTAGCTTTCCACCAATTCAAAACATCGAAACCTGAAGTTCTTGGCAAAACATCATCTTCTAGATAATGGTCCAACTCTGATATTACATTCTTCATTTTTTTACTTCTCTTTCTACTAATAAACCAATCAAATTCTGAAAGGGTCTCTGTAACAATTTCTGAATGCGTAGAAGAGTCACCAATAACATCGGTCTCCATAGCAACTCGGTGCTGATACTCTTGCAACAAATCATAACAAATCTGACGAACCCTATCAACTTCATCTTTAGCTTTGTCTCCATAAAGTTTTTCAAAATAAAACTCCAATACACTCATTTTATACTTAGGATCAAGTACAACAGCAACTCCAATAACACCATGTATCACTAACGAATATTTATTAAAATTTTCCATCATTTTTTATGCCATTGTTCTAATCACTTCAATTTCACAAGAGAGACATTAAGACAGTGTCATCCTAATCTCACATAAAACTGGGAAACAAACATTGGCTGTGGAATACTTAGTACCAGAAAATAACTCTGTCATAGAAAAAAAAAATCTTAAACCTCCAATTAATCTCTCTAGCAAACTCTCATTCTTGCTCACTTGGCACAGTCTTATATTGGGGCTCTTTAATTTTCAACTGAGAAAAGACATCCTTATACAATAAGGCAGTCTGAAGCATCAAGTAGGTTGAATTCCACCTAGTTGCACAATCAAATCCTAATTTCTTAGTATGTGGAATACACAATTGGTTAACTGTTTCTTCAAATTTTTCTAGTCTTTTTGGTGTTGCTGTCCAATAAGCTACACTCTCTCAAATTTTCTTCACACCCACTCGTATGACATCCAATCCATCTTTCACTATCAAATTCAAAATATGCGCACAACAATGCATATGAAACAAAGTACCACCCAACAAAAGCAATGTATTACTCAACTTATCCATCAACATGGTAACCATGGCATCATTTGTGGAGCAATTATCAATAGTAACAGTAGAGATTTTTCTATCAATATTCCAGTCCATCATACACTCAAGCAAAGTATCACAAAAAACTTCTTTTGTGTGTGGACATGGAACATAAATAACCTAAAATATGATATTCATAAACAAGTATTAATAACATACAAATTAAACTAAATAAGATAGAACTTTTGAATGACTTGCAAATTTACAAATATATACCTCAAAATGCGACTTTGCAATGTCCATGAATCATCAATAAAGTGTGCGGTGACAGCCATGAATCCTTTCTTTTGATTGCTAGCAGTCCACATATCAGTTGTGATTGCCACCCTACTTTTATTATGCTCCACCAAACTCAATGTCTTCACCCTCTCATAATCATAAATCTTTAAAATATCACTCTTTATCGTATTTCGAGAAGGCACTTTAAACAATGGTTGAAATGCTGCTGAATATCGTTTAAAACCAACATGGTCTACGATAGAGAGGGGATATTCATGCAAGATTATGGCATGTGACAACTCTTTCCTAGCAAAATCTTGATCAAAAATATAAGAATTCATTTTTGGACTCTCTCTACTAAAGTTGTTAGTTAAAATTTTTTGCCTCATGTCCATCACTTTTTTCCTAGTACAACTCTTATGGTGATCATGCAAATGCCTAGTTCCATTTTTTGAATCACCTCCAAGATGCTTATTACAATAATTGCATATTGCCTTCCACACCCCATTGACTTGTTGTTTCTTAAAATGTTCCCACACAACACTAGGTTTTCTTTTAGTTCCTCCACAAGTATTAGACTCTTCTTCTAAATCAATAACATTTTGATTAGAGAGGGGAGACAGTGAGTTTGTAGGTGAGTTGGTAGCTGGCGATGAATATTGTGATGCATCACTCTCAAATGGTACTTGAGAGTTAACTGGTACTTCAGAGTTAGCTGGTGCTTAAGAGTTAACATCTGACATTTTTAACCTTTATAAAAAAAATATGGATTGAATTAATGTTAACAGAGGCAACATAAAATTAGATTATTGGAACTGAGAAACAAATTAATAATAACGAAGCTAATGGATTGAATTAATGGAACTGAGAAACAAATTAATTAAACATTTGAAATAACTAATCAATTTTGTTTCTTTGTTTCTTTTCTAAACTAATAATAACTAATCAATAATAACTAAGCTAATAATAACTAATCAATTTTCTTTCTCTGTTTCTTTTCTAAAAAAAAAAAAGAATTTGTTCAAATAGACCCATGGGGTTTATTTTATTATGTAGGCTTGTTGAAATATTATAAACAATAAAATGGTCAATTTTCTAAATATTATTAACACCATACCCAAAACAACTCTCTTGTTTCCACCATTACATGTACTAGTACAGTCCAGTAGACCTTGGCTTGTTGATTGCTCATGGAGCCTTAGTTAAAAGACAGAACATGAGGTCACCCTTTAATGGCAATTGTGCACCTATATCTAACCAAACTTTAAGGTTGTTTAATTAATAATAAACAAACCCATCCTAATCCTAATCCTAATCCTTATTTTTCATTATTCTTGGACTTCATTGCATGCGTAAGACACTATAAAAATATACAAAACTTATTAATCAAAATAGAAGTGCTACTAACCACATTCACTAACTAGAATAGTTAATAAATTACATAATAAGATGATGTATAACATCATCATAAGAAATAATACTACAATAGATAACAATTTACTGAAGAAAGAGGTTTGAGAATGTATAAGGATGATCAAAACTGAACTAGCCCCCTTTGTGTTAACACTCGAGAAGCCATATGATAAATTGAAATTTCATCTAGAATGGCATTATATTAGTTGCATTTTTGATATTATGAACCCAATAAATCATTTTTCATTTAGAAATGGGTGAATCATAGCGACCCATATCATTATGTTAAAAAAAAAATTTTTTACTAAATTTAACATACATCCTTCATTTTTATATGCTAGGTAGCTGACTTTCCAGAACAGAAAGCATCCATTTGAAACAGATAGATGGACAAATCCACGTGAAAATCTTCTAAATCTTCTTTTATTTTTCCTCTAAGTTTCAATTATATTTCTGTGTCTCGAGACATTTCCTCGGTCCAGTTTTGTGCAAACATGTTGCTTCAGATTTGAAATATAAAAAAAAAAAAATAACTGAACCAAAATATCAAGTCTCATAACTTTGAAATCCATAACATAAACTGAGATTACATATTTTAACAATAAAAATCAGATCATATATATATATTTAACAGATCAAGAACTCAAGTGATTAGAAATTTAAACAGGGGAGTGCAGATCATATATACACATAGATCATATATATATATATATATATATTTAAAATAAACAGAATTCAAGTGATTAGAACTCAAGTGATCAATAATAGATCATATATATGTATATATATTTAAAATAAATAAATTTAGAGAAAAAAAAAACAGATCAAGTGATTATATATACACACAGCTCATATATATATATATATACACACAGATCATAATATCCACACAAATCATAATAACAGATCAAGGGATTAGAACTCAAGTGATCAAGTGATTGAGATACTATATATACACACAGATATATATATATATATATATATATATGTATGTAAACCCTATATCGAAATCCAGAGAGAGAGAGAGAAAGAGATACTAGCAACAGCGGTAAGAGAGGAGGATCGACAGTGAGGGAGGATCAGCGCCGTCGTTGTGTGAAAGAGAGAGAAAGAGAGAGATGAAAGCAAAACCCTAGAGAGAGAGAGAGAGAGAGACAGCTTTGTGTTTGTGTTGAGTGTGAGTGTTCAGCCCAAACCTTACACACACACACACATATGTTATATATAAATAGGGGCAAAATAGTAATTTCACGTCGGGGGCAAGCGGGCGCGAGGATCGGGGCCGGAGCCAGGTCCGGGGCTGAAACATGTATCCCCGTCCCTAGCTCGAATATCATCGGGGATTCAATTTTTAATACCATCTCCGCCTCATCGGGGGTATTTTTTAGGGAATAACCGCTCAATTCAGAGTCAGGGGATCGGGTCCCCATCGAGCCAGGTTCCGACTGCCATCTCTATTTAACATAAATAGGTAAGGACCACGAAAACTCAAAAACCACACATGCCCAGACCACAATCACACCTTAGCTGAATTCTCAATCAATTTGGAATGTGAACCTTTTGATCTAAAATAACACCACAACCGAGTTATGAACTTGTTTGTGATAGGTGCATACTCGACCGAGCTAGAAAACCCCACCCAATAACCGAGATAAAACCTTGAGCCACACCTTGTGTTATGACTGATCTAAGATCCTTAATGCTCAATAACCGGGCTAAAAACTTGTGCTATGACCGAACTAAGAACGGGTTGCAACCCATTTAGCCGATCTAGCTTTATATTTATTTTGCCTTCTTGTTTAGCCCGGTCCAGTGATCTGGGTATAACACTTTTTGTCTCCACTTTGCAGACTTGACTAGGTTGGCCAGGCACACCTTTGCACTATCGCTCAACCGAGACATTCAAAGTCATCTCAACACCGAGCTAGGCTACCGTGCTAATTTGTACACAATTTAAGTTATATGGGTAAATATTAGTTCCTGGTGGACTCACCTGGGGCCATTGCCGAATTTCGTAAGGACTATACTATCCCTGACGACGTACATCTTTCTTTAGCCGAACTAGATACCGCACCCTGGGGAAAACTAGGCTTTGTTCCTTTCACCGTAATATCAATTGTTGAGGCCGGTCTCCGATTCCCTGTACAGCCACTGATATGCGAGTTCCTCAGGCAGACAAGATTATGCCCAACTCAACTCAATACCAATACTTACAGAATAATAAATGGCATCGCCGAGCTAAACCGTCGGCTCAGTCTTAACCTCGGATTGGCCGAGCTATTCCACCAATACTCGCTCGGCCAAATTGATGACGGTTGGGTATATTATTTAAGGGTAAGAAGAGGCCGAGAGAAAATAATAAAAAACACACCAAATAAAGATGTAAATGATGACGACTTCTTCTGGGTTTCAGACAATTTTGAAGATTAGGAAGCCCAAATACCGGGCTATAACATAAATTGAAATAAAGGGACTGCTGGTAAGGATACCTCGATTTTCTTTTTGCTTTGCTATTCCAGGCTATAATTTTACACCGCGCTAACCCTTACCTTTCTGATTATGCAAACTTAAACCAGCTAAAATCACAATACCAATACGCCAACTAAGACGCTCTTCGTGCCGCACTTCGGTACCGTCATCGAGGTTGGGCCGAGCTGCTTAACTTCGAACCGACCTATCGATATAGTAGAAGGAGGAAAGTCAGGGTAACTGACTTTCTTCTGGAACCATCACTAGAACCTGACCCAAACTTGCCACAAATCAACCTCGTTCCCCTAACCGAAGAACAAGAAATGGCCAAGCGCCGAGCTGTTCGAGCCTTGATCACCGAACGAACATCAACTCCAACTGGCGGGGTTCAAACCGAGACACCACAAGCCAGTCAAACACACGAGGCTGTGGTGGCCCTCCCAACAACCTGAGCCTCATCATCTCGGCCAAGCAAGCGTACGCGCACTTCTTCGACTGAGCAGCAGCGATTGATTAATAAGGAAGATCGCGTGCGCGCAAATTGCCTGTCAACATTGAGTTCTCTTCAGCCGAGATAAGGATTTAGATCCTTTTATTGATGCGAGTGCTTCTGCGTCCACCCACTTTGTGAAGTAATCTGATAATTAAAGAAAAAAAGTAATTATTACTAAATAAAAAAATGATGTAACTAGAGATATGTATTAGAATTTCCCTATATTATAACATAAAAGAACAAAGTAAATGTATTGCATGATTAAAATTCACGTTAAGTGTGGTGGGTCCTAATACTTAAAATAAATCTTAATCTCGATATATATATGTTGGCTACATATTTTGTAAAAGCTAGTTATAGTTCGACATGTGGCGAAATAAGGGCAATACAGGAAGAATGTTTAATCTTTGATCATGATCATACACGTGGCGGTTAATATTGGTCCTTGCGTGGTCTGAGTAGCATTGGATCAGCGAAGAGATACAAGGTAACGTGGCTTCAACGGTTACTCACATTCAAATTCAAATATAGGAGGGAAGCCCAACTGCAAGTAATGGCATAGTGGAACTACTTCTAAGGCAGCATGATCAAGCAATCATGGAAAAGCAGTTCGATGGTTTAAAGTGCAGTTCGATGGTCATCCTTGAGGAGTATAAATAGTAAGGAAGCTCCCAGAAAAAGCCCCCAGACTCAGATCCAACAAACCAGTCATTTACTTCATATTTTCTTTTCTAGTTTTACATTTCCTGCACTTTAAATACCTGTTCTTTACATTCATGCACTTTAAATTCCTGCACTGCACTTCGTTCATAGGAGTAGTTTTGAGTAGATTGTCACTATAAACCTCTACGAGGCTGAGTTTGGATCATTGTAAGTTTTCGTCTTAATGAAATACTTCAATTGTTCGTCATTTATCTGTTATTTTGCTTAATTTCTCCTAAGTCAAGCCACCAGTAAAAGTCCTCTTCATTGAGGCTGAAAGAACTAAAACACAATTGTCTGATAATTGGTTGGCAATTATAATTTCTATAAGGACTGATTGATCCTTGCTGGCACGCTCACATTTACAAAAATACCCTTCGAAAGCCAAAAAGCCAACATATATTTTTGGCACGCCCAGTGGGACTAATTGAAATGGCTAGACGAAGAAGACAAGGAGAAAATGAACGCTTGGAAGAAAGCGTAGAAGGAGAGGTAGAAATACCTAACCCAGAGGATAATGTGGTAACACATCCTATGGAAACTCCCATGTTATCAGAACCTATGGTCGAACAGACCAGTACTTCGGGACAAGAACCATATGTTCATAATATTGGACGAAACTAAGGAATTGGACCATCCACTGTTCCATCTACTCAGCCAACAAATCCATGGGATGGCCTAGTAGATGCTATGGGACAACAATTAATGAACACAATGGAAAGGTGGGCAACATCCTTTTTGGATCGAATGAATAACCACCAACCAACAAACACAAGACACACAGAGGAAGTTTTAAATGTCCCTCAGCAAAGATTGGCTAGAGATAAACAGCCTATGTAAGTTAATGGACATTCTAATGGTCAAACTAGTAATCAGAATTATGAAAGATCATCACCTCAGTCTTGGTATGAACCCATTTCGAGGCCTATAGTAAGCCAAAATGGCTCAGTACTCAATAATGAAGCCACACAAGTTGGTAGATCTGGTCAAGTACAAGAAACTGGCGTAAGAATGGTTACAAATCTCATGTTCGAAGCCATACCTGGCACTAGGGGGTATAATAATCCTTTATTCGAATTTATACCCGGGGGGTTGGAAGGTTGGCCTGCAAATGGAAGGGACACAACACATGTTCCAGCACCTTTCGCAGGTCCTTTCGCAGGACAGGCTCAAAGGGGTTACCCACACCCCCAACAGCAACCTGCACCACAGGGGCAACCAGTCCCAAATGTACCACCTTATGGACCAAGAGGACTGCAAGCACAAGTTTGTCCACCAAATCCTGTGTTTGTCCCTCCAGTAGTGGTTCAGCAGGCACAAAATATGGTCCCTAGGGACCAAATTGCTGATATTGTTAGGGAGATGTGTGGACCGATGGCTCAGGGGGTCCAGACTCCTGTGTACAGAAAACCATACCCAGAATGGGTGGATAGGGTACATGAATACCCAAGGGGGTTCAAGATACCAGATTTTACCCTTTTCTATGGGATTGGAAACCAGTCAACAATAGAGCATATTGCCAAGTTTGCTGCTCAATGCGGTGAATTTACTAATCAAGACTATATGAAACTAAGATTATTCCTAAATTCTCTAACTAGGGGAGCATTTGTATGGTACATCAACCATACACCTGGCTCCATTCAAAATTGGCAACAAATGGAAGAGGCATTTCATGCCCAATTTTTCCAGTCAGAGCTAGAGGTTTCCATGACAGACTTGGCTAGATTGAGTCAAAGGCCTGAAGAAAAGGCTACTCAGTTTATTGCTAGATTTAAAAGGGCTCGAAATAAATGTAGAGTCATCCTGCCAGAGCCAGAATTCGTAAGATTGGCTCAAAACGGTTTAGAGTTCAGGCTTCGAAAGAAGTTCGACTCAACTGAATTCAGAGATTTGGTGGAACTAACCTATAAGGTGTCTAGATATGAAGCATTACTAGAGGAGGAACAAGATCGAAATAATGCCTCGTACAAGACATATTATAGAGATCCAAATTATGAGATCGATGCAGCAGAGATTGTGGGCAAAGAACCTGTGATCTGTGAAGCATTGATTCATAAGGATACAACAATTGACCAGCAGTTTAAAAAGAAAGACTTTCACAGAAAGTATTCTTTCGATTTAACAAAGGCAGATGACATCTTTGATCATTTGCTCGCGGCCAACTTCCTTAAGTTACCTAAAGGAGTAAAATTGCCATCTCCAGATGAACTTAAGGGAAAAGTATATTGTAAATGGCATAACTCTTGGTCTCACTAGGAATGGCAACGAGGCGGGGCGGGGCGGGGCCGGGGATCGCACTCCCCGTCCCCGATCCCCGATGGTAAACATCTCTCCGGCCCCGGCCCCAATCCCCGACGGGGAATCAATCATCATCCCCATCCCCACCCCCTATCGGGGATCGGGTTTCCCCGACCCCGAAAATTCTCCGGACCAAAAAAAAAAAAAAAACCAAACAGCAGCGGCAGATTCAACATCATCAACATCCGATCCAAAAAATAAAAATAAAAACAAACAAACATCATCTACCAACATCATCTACAAACATTTTATATAAATAACATCAACAACAATTTATATTAGATCTAAGTAGAGAGATTGAGAGATCGATCTGCTCAGATCTAAGTAGAGAGAGAGAGATTCATCTGCTCAATCGACTTTGGCATCGCGGCACAGAGAGATCGATCCGGTGCTCTGGTCGGTGCTCTGGTTCGGTGCTCTGTCAGATCGGCACTGGTTTGGTGAGAAAGAGAGAGAGAGATTAGATG
This sequence comes from Camellia japonica, assembly GCA_030407325.1. Lineage (NCBI taxonomy): Eukaryota > Viridiplantae > Streptophyta > Magnoliopsida > Ericales > Theaceae > Camellia > Camellia japonica. The sequence goes on along the minus strand of JAPPVO010000003.1, from coordinate 45,659,285 downwards.
TGAGGAAAAGAGAGATTAGAGGTGAGGAAGAGGTGAGGGATCGACACTGGTTCGGTGAGAATAAGAGATCGGGGACAGCGGTGTGGTGTTGCGAGTGAGAGAGTTGACAGAGAGGAGGAGAGTTGAGAGAGAGTAATGGAGAGAAGGAGAGACAGAGTTGAGAGAGTGAGAGAGAGACGAAGGAAAGAGGTTTGGTTTGGTTTGGTTTGGTTTTTTAATACACAGGTAGTACGGGGGAAGCTTCGGGGAAATTTAATACACAAGTTAGGTTAGGTTTGGTTTTTTATTATTATTATTATTATTATTATTATTATTAGGGGTATAAAAGTAATTTCACTTCGGGAAATTTCGGGGATGGGGCCGGGGATCAAACACAGATCACCGTCCCCGGCCCGTGACAGATCGGGGATTGATTTTCAAATACCGTCACCTCCCCGTCAGGGATATTTTTCGGGAAAAAACCGCTTAAATCGGGGTCGGGATCGGGGATCCCCGTCGGGCCGGTTTCAAATTGCCATCCCTAGGTCTCACTCGACTAAAAACTGCATTGTTTTTCGAGACAGGATCCAAGAACAAATTTGGAAAAGAAGTTTGAAATTCCCAGCCAAAACAGAAAAAGCCATAGGGATCGACAGTAATCCATTTCCAGAAGTTGGAGAGGCGGCAGCCAATGTCATTACGTCAGACTTCCAGAACTTGTCCTTGACAGAATTGGAAGAAGTCAATGTGCAGATGCATGTTGCTAACCAGACAACCATCAAGAAGGACACCAAAAACCCACCAGCTATTAGACAAGGTTTCTCACACCAGAGGGAACACTCTGATGAAGAATCACTGGATGATGATTCCTTAGAGGCAGCAGTGATGCAAATGATGTGTCCCAGGTGCAGACTGAGTTATAAATGGTTGAAGGGGCTTCCAATTGATGGGAAGCAATACTACAGGGATGTTCAGAGACATCCTAAATCAACCAATGCTTACAACAAAAGGCCGTATCCGGCTAGTGATAGGCAGCGACCACTAGTGGTTGAGCCTGCAATGGACAGAATGCATGCTAAAGGCAAGAGACCCTTATATAAATCCAGGCCACCTAACTATTACAGAATGGAGAGCAGTCATTCTAAAAGAAGACTGGAGAAAGGCTCAGTTCATGAGATCAAAGCCAGAGATTGGCCCCCTAGACCAGCCTCACGCAGGACAGAAAGTGGCTACCTTCATCGAAGGTCTGAATCAGGCTCGAAACATGAGGTCAGGGCCAAGCACTTACCTTCACAGCTAGCTTCGAAGATGGCTTCGAAGGTAGAAAAAAGTGGTTCAACATCTGAGTCAGTAAGTTTGTGGGTACCTGGAGTTCCAGACTAGTTTGTAATGCAAAACAAACCTAGGGAAGTGCCTGTCCGGAGAGATGTTGGAATCCAAGGCAGGATGGTCAAGCCTCCTTTGGTGGCTCCGAACAATTGGGTATTGCTTAAACACCCAAAGACAAAGGAACCAGATATGGTCCCAGTCATTTCGAGATCACAAAGGAGAAAGATTCAACGCAGGTACACTCAGTACCAGAACGATATGAAAGAAAATGGAGAGAGCTATTCATTGGTCCAGACAGAAGGAAAGAAGACTCCAAAGTCAGACCATACTCCAAAGCCAACTCTACAAAGCAAAGTGGGTTGCAGTAGAGAACAGTTGGCCAAAGTTCATTCTGAACTAAAAACCAGAGAGAAGTCTAGCTTAGCAGGATTAGAGAAAGCTCTGATGGAGAGTGATAGCGAGACAGAAGAAGAAATTGGCATAAGCCAAAAAAAAGAAATGGTGAAGGAAGAAATGTTCGAAGCCTTCATGGCTGAGCAAACATTTTTGGTTGAAAAACCAGTTGAGAAAGATCTTTCGAATGAATCAGTTAACAACGAAGTGCTAGAGTGTAGCATGGAGGATGCTGCTGAAGTAACTGAACAAGGTGGCCAAGGAGGAAGCAGGTACAGCCAGCCATCCAATTTGGCTCATTTCCTCCAGTATCAATCAATATGGTACACATACTGCCTCATGAGTTCCAGGCTAGAGATGAGGACCAAGATGACCAAGACATGGATCCTATTCCTGTCTCTAGTGAAGACTCACAAGTAAGTATGGTACAAGATGATTCTGGAATGGCTACCCCAATGGAAACTGAATATGAAAGTGAAGAAAATGTGAGCATTAACCTCTCGTATCCTTTTGAGTATCCCTTGAATTCTATGACACAACATGTCAAGCCTTTGTACATCAAGGCTTTCTTCGATGGGATACAACTGAACCGAGTCCTGATAGACAATGGGGCAGCAGTGAACTTACTACCGAAATATTCTTTGAAGAAACTAGGGAAAAAGAATCCCAGGTTAATCCCAACCAGCACAACCATCGCTGGCTTTACTGGAGACAAACAGATGGCTCAGGGGATTCTACCCATTAACTTGAGTGTGGGAACCAGAGACTGTATGACAGCATTCTTCGTAATCGACAGTAATGCTAAATACAATGCTTTACTTGGGAGAGATTGGATCCACACTAACAATGTGTGCCTTCCTCTTTGCATCAGAAAATCATGATGGCCTTAGGCAATGGAGAGACAGAGGAAATTGATGCAGATCCTCAACCCTTCATAGCCTGTGTAGACTTTGCAGAGGCCAAGTTGTATATTGAGGGAGTGACACCACTCAGTATACTGAGGAAAGCTGATGGTTCAGCCGAAGTGACGGCTGATGAGGAAGTGACACACCTGAAGCACTTAGTCCAAGAAAGTGCTGATGAAGAGATTGTCATTAAGGATGACAATGATGCCTGGTTGTAGGCAAAGAGATGAAGAACAAGAAGCCCAGCCTTTGGCTCTAATTAAATTCTCAACATTGGATGTAAAATCAATAGTCCAGAAAGTACAGGAGCAAGAGAGAAAAGCCATGATAATTGGCTGCAAACAGGAGCAGCAACAGGTCAGAATTTTGACCCTTGGTAAATACTGTGCATTGGACATTGAAACAAAAGTCTAGGAGATACAGCAAGAGGATGCCTTATGGACAGATTTTGTCTATGAGGAGGAGGGCAAAGATATTGAACTAAAGAGCCTGGGAGCAAAACAAAGCGAGAAGGTTACTTCGAAGGTAGAAAAAACCAAGGAAGAAGCCTCAATAAGTTCTCAGACACAAGACCCCTTAGAAGAAGTAAATTTAGGGGAAGGTTCTATGCAACAGCCCACCTATATAAGTGCTTGTCTGAATGATCTGGACAGGAACCAGTTATTGGTTGTTCTAAAGAAATATAAAGATTGCTTTGCATGGTCTTATAATGAACTACCAGGATTGGATAGGTCATTAGTGGAACATAGGCTCCCTATGAAGCCTAATTTCAAGCCATACAAGCAGAAACCAAGAAGAATGAGTCCAGAAGTAATTCAGAAAGTCAAGGAAGAGATTCTTAGACTACTCAAGACAGGCTTTATTAGGACAGCCAGGTATGTTAATGGCTATCTATATTGTGCATGTAGTCAAGAAGAATGATAAAATGAGGGTATACATTGATTTCAAAAACTTAAATCTAGCAACTCCAAAAGATGAGTACCCTATGCCTATAGTGGATCTGTTGGTAGACAGTTCAGCAGGGCATCAAGTTTTATCAATGATGGATGGACATTCTGGTTATAACCAGATCTGCATTGGAGAGGAGGATGTCCACAAGACAGCATTCAGATGTCCTGGGAATATTGGCACATTCGAATGGGTTAAAATGCCATTTGGCCTGAAGAATGCTGGGGCTACATATTAGAGGGCTATGAACACTATCTTTCATGATCTCATTGGAGGGTATTTAGAGTGTTATATTGATGACATTGTAGGTAAATCCCAATCCATGGAGGAGCATTTGTTTCACTTAGAAGCAGCCTTTGAAAGAATGAGAAAGTTCAAATTGAAGCTCAATCCTCTTAAGTGTGCTTTTGGCGTATCATCTGGAAACTTCTTGGGCTATGTGGTACACAAGAAAGGAATACAGATTGACCAGAATAAAGCCAAAGCCATCGTTGAAGCCAGGCCTCCATCAAGTAAGAAAGAATTACAAATGATCCTTGGACAGGTTAACTTTCTTCGAAGGTTCATTTCTAACACTACAGGGAAAACTAAAGTATTTTCTTCCTTGTTAAGGTTGAAAGATGAAGAGGAATTTGTGTGGACAGCAGAGCATCAAATTGCTTTCAAAGGTATCAAAGCCTACTTGGCCAACCCTCCAGTGCTAATGCCACCAAAGGGTGATAAACCCTTGAAGTTGTACATAGCTGCAACAGAAGATTCATTGGGAGCTTTCTTAGCCCAAGATAATGAAGAAGGCAAGAAGCAAGCTGTTTATTACCTTAGTAGGTTTTTAAATTCTTGTGAATGTAAATATTCAGCTGTTGAAAAGCTGTGTCTTGCTTTGTATTTTGCTGCAATGAAATTAAGATACTATCTTTTACCTACAACTGTCTTGGTAATTGCAACCACAGATTTGGTTAAGTACATGTTATCTAGACCTATGTTGAGGGGAAGAAATTGGCAAGTGGATACTAGCCTTATCAGAGTTTCATCTATAATATGTCCCTCAAAGGGCAGTAAAAGGGCAAGTTTTAGCTATTTTCTGGCAGACCATCCATCTCAAACAGAGAGCCAAGAGATAATGGAACTTGGTATGGCTAGTGTTGAGCCATGGCAGATGTGGTTTGATGGGTCGAAAGCCAATGACTTAACTGGAATTGGTATTGTGATTAGGTCTCCACAAGGGGTAGAAACCACACATGGTTTCAGAGTGGATGAAGCTACCTGTTCTAATAACCAAGCTGAATATGAAGCCTTAATTGTGGGACTAGAAATTCTTATTGGATTACAAGTTCATGCAGTTGACATTTTCGGAGATTCTCAATTGGTGGTTAACCAAGTGAAAGGGATTTTCAAGTGTCAAAGCATAAGCATTTTACCATACTATGTTGTTGCATTACATCTGCTTTCTCAATTTCAAATAGCAAATGTAACTTATGTTCTAAGATTCTTGAATAATAGAGCTAATGATGTGGCTCAGAAAGCTTCGAACTTCAAGAGAAGGGATAATGCCCAAAGGGACATAAGTCAAACAACATATCAGAAATTGATACCACCTTTGAATAAAAGGAATGTGGTCTTGGAAGTCAATCATAATGACTTACAAGAACAAGATTGGAGGCATCCAATAATGCAGTACTTAGCTGGTCCATCTTTGAAGGCCAGCAGGAAAATTAAATTGCAGTCTATGCAATACATGATATATGGCAATGCTCTCTACAAAAAGGGGGGAAGATGGCTTATTACTGGATTTTAGGCCCAAAAGAAGCATTAACAGCTATGGCTGAGGTTCATGAAGGCATCTGTGGTGCTCATCAGCCTGTGTGTGAAGATGAGATGATTACTTCGACGAAGGCATTCCTACTATTGGCCAACTATCCTTAAAGACTGCATAGAGTATGCAAAAGATTGCCAGGCATGCCAAAAGCATGGCACAATAAGGCATGTGCCTATAACTGACTACATGCAGTAGTGAAGCCTTGGCCATTCAGAGGATGGGCTATGGATATGATGGGGAAAATACACCCACCTTCTTCGAAGCATCATTGTTTCATTTTAGTAGCCACTGTTACTTACTTCACTAAGTGGGTCGAAGCCAAGCCATACAAGGCTGTAGACCAGACTGAGGTTATTGGATTTATTAAGGATCTAATCCATAGATTTGGCATTCCACAAACTATAACTATGGATAATGGGACTGTGTTCGATGGAAGATGGTGAAGTCCTTTGTGGCAGAATTTGGAATTAGCCTTGTTAATTCCACACCCTATTATGCACAAGCCAATAGTCAAGCTGAATCATCCAATAAGTCTTGAAAAAAGAATACAAAAGGTTGTGGAAGATAATCCTAGGGATTGGCATAACCTGTTGTTGGATGTTTTGTGGGCTTACAGAACTTCCTTATGGTCAAGCACAGGAGTCACTCCGTATGCCTTAGTATATGGGCATGATGCAGTGTTACCTGTGGAAATTAATATTAAATCTTTGAGGGTAAGATGCCAAGATCAATTAGATCCTGAGCAGTACCATTAAGTATGTGTTTGGAGTTAGAAAACATAGATGAAGCCAGAAATTTGGCATTAAATAGCATTCTCTTGCAAAAGAAGAAAGCAGCAAAAATTACAATAAGAAAGTCAAACACATTGGCTTTGATGAAGGTGATTTGGTATGGGAAACAATACTCCAATAGGAATTAAAAGCCATAAGTTTGGCAAATGGTCACCTAACTGGAAAGACCATATCAAATTCATAGAGTTCTGCCTTTTGGAGCATACCATTTGAGAAATTTGAATGGGTATATACATCCCAAAAAGATTAATGGTAGATATTTGAAGCCTTATTTTCCATCCATTTGGAAACACAAGGAATAAAATAAAACACCAAGTATAAGAACATAAGACTGCTTAAATGATAGACAAAAATTTGCTTTTCATAAAGAATTAAGTACATTTTGCCACAAATTGGCCCAAAAATCATTACAGTGTCTTAATTGTTTTTGTACAACAGATTTCATATTGGTAAATGCTGAAAACAGTTGAATAGCTGCAGCCATTTCTTCCTTTCGATCAGCCAGTCCTTGGTTGGTAATTTGCAGTTTAGTGTCAGTTCGGACTAAGACTTGATTCATTGCAGATAGCTCCTCTTCAAGTTGAGCTTTCCTCTCCAGCAACTGGACTTGGAAGTGGGAGGCAGAGGAGTGTTGTTCCTTAAGCTTAGACACTTCAGTATGTACGTGGGAAAAAAAACTCTGGTCGCCAGCCAATTTCTCATCCTCCGCCTTGGCAGCCTGACAAATGCTGAGGTAGAAGTCAATAGTAGCTGCTGCCTAAGATAGATGACTTAAAATATTCATGCCGGACTGCTCAGCAACTTTGCAGCATTGGAGGAACCCATTTCTGATTATAGGCCTTTGTAGAGCCTCGAAGGGGATCCTCGAAAAAGAAATCAACAGATCCAGGCATGTGTCCAGGTCTATCAAAGGTACAGAAGGCTTGCTGTTGGAGGAAGAAAAGCTCTCAAAAATTTCCAGCAAGGAGTCAGCCAAAACTAATGGCTCAGCTTCAACATTGAATGTTGGAGAGGTAGAGGGTATGTCGAAGAGACTAGCTAGTCTGGCTTCGAAGACATCAACCTCATCCATAGACATGAGAGGCGCGGAGAGAGTTGTGGTGGAAGGCACAGAGGACTGCATGGGGATAAGAGAAATGGATGGAGCATTTTTGGCAGTCTCTATAGTCTTAGCTACCAATGAATCAAACGAGGAGGGGCTGGAAGTAGGCAAAGGTGATGAATTATGAGTTGGAGAACTTCCAGCACCCTCAATTGGGGAATTAGCTGCCTTCGAAGAAGAGGTAGCAATTGGAATTTCCTTGGAAGAATGAGGAGCAAGGCTCGAAAGAGAAGTGTCAAGGGTCAAGTGAGGAAGATATGGAGTCAAACCAAAAGAAAGAGTTAAAGGAATGCTAGGACTCAAAGGGGGTACATGAAATGTGGACCTAGGAAGTGGAAGTATTATCTGAATGGCTTTCACATTCTGCATCTGATCAACTTCAACTGAAATTGAGGGAGATCCTCATTGGAAGTATAGCCTCAGTAGTTGTTGCTGCAAAAAGAAGAAACGTAAGGTCAAGCTCTAGTGTCGAAATTTGATAAGGCAAAACAGTAGAAGCATGAAAGAAATTACTTGTTTCAGAGATGTTGGCAGTAGTAAGGGAGAGCTACGAAGGGAGTAATGCTCGGCAGTTTGTTGCCTTCTTGTAGTTTCCCTTTGTAGTGCATCAGCAACAACAACTTCATCTCTTAGAAATTGTTGCTGCCGTCTCTTCTCAGCCCTCTCAAAGACGATCATTGCTTTGGAATGTTCCTGTTCTACTACCTTGGCAGCAGCTTCATGGATAGGATCTTCAATCAAGTCAGTAGCAGGAACAGTCACTTTCTTTCTCTTCCTTCTTGGCAATGATACTACTGGCTCCTTCTCAACCTCTCTCTCTTCAATTTGGGGATCAAGTTCTTCAGAAGTAAGCTCTTGTTCTATTGCTTTGTCAGCTGTCTCGGATTAGGATCTTCGACCAAATCAGAAGAGAGGGCAGCCACCCTTGTTCTCTTTTTTCTTTGTAATGGTGTTTCTTGCTCTTGCTCAATCTCTCTCTCTTCATTTTGAGATTCAGATTCTTCAGGAGTGAGTACCAGTTTTCTTTTCTCTTTCTGCTGTTGTCTGGCCTTGAGAGCAGCTAGAGTTTCAGCTCTTTTAGGAGATTTTTCTTGTAGAGACCCTGCACCAAAATATATGAATATAGAGGAGACAAACAAAAGAGTTGAAGGAAAGAGGAACTTAGAAATGCTTACATTTCTTTGAAGCAGCTCTGGTAACTCTAGCTGAAGGAGGTGAGGCTGCAGGGGAAGTTGTGGTAGTTGCAGAAAAAAAGGAGGAATGTTCTCAACTGTGCTGACTTAGCCTTCGAAGGCACTCCTACCCTATTAGCAAGTCATGAGGGTGTACAGATAGGCGCACTTCCATATTGGCTGTCCACCAGTTCTGGAATCTTTTCAAAACTAAGCCAGATGGGAGAAAATGGACAAATTGAAATTCATTCAATTCCTTCAGCAGTTTGAATATTGCCGCCTCTTAGTTTTGATTTAGATATTCTCAAGTCTCTAGCCGTAAGGTGGACATTCGAGAGACTGCAAAGTGGAACAGGTATCCCTTGAGTGAGCCCAAATTGTCTGGCAAACTGAGAAGGGCAGTACACCTCAGATATGCATTTATGACCTCGAGGGTTTAAAGTGCCAATGAACAACTCCCTCGGTAGCAAAATTGAAGCCCACATATCTTTGTGTGGTGAGGTGGAGCACTCTTTATCAGCCAGAAAAGTTTGCAGCCAAGCAGTCCTTTATTGGCATCAAAAGGACAAAAAAGGGAAGCAGGAAGAGAAATAGGGAGTTGATAAAAGAAGGCAAAGTAATAAGCAAAAGAAGCAAGGTAAAGAACAATCCTAGCATACTTTTCCCCATAGGTGCTAGGGTCCTGAATAAGGAATTTTAGGCATTTTTTATGCAAATCAGTGAAATAAGCAAAGAGCCAGAGTTGGAGCACCCAGAGGGGACCTCCTTGGTTAACATTAAGAGGTTTTTCGCAGAATTGAGAGCAAGCTCTGTAGACATGACCTAAAAGATAAGGGGCAAGAGCTATGTTTTTTCAAGACAAGTGCCTTCGCAAGTGGAGCGAATTCAGGCATAATCCTCTGAGATGAGGTGCAAAAGAGAAATTTGCACAACCAGTATAAAATGAAGAAAATAGTTCTCTGTCTCTCACGGGGCCTTCCTTTTATTTTCAGCCTTTACGAAGTCACTGTAAGAAGAGTTTAAGGCTGGAAGGGAAAATTTGACAGGGAGGTCCGGGTAGTTGGGAGTAAAAGGAGAGCCATGGGGGTGAAAGCCCTAAAAGATGGCAAATATCAAGAACGGTGGGGGCCATCATGCCGCACCGAAATTGGAAGAAATTAAAAGCCATATTCCAAAAACATAGAGCAGCAGGAATTAAAAAGGGGTCCTCAGGAATGATGAACCTGGAAAGACGAAGAGCGTCGAGGATGCAGAGCTCCTGTAGGTCATCTTCTCTCGCAGGCACAACCCTGTCATACCATTCCTCCCATTCGGTTCTCAATGTCGGCCAGCAGCAGCGATGAGGCCGGGTCATTCTCCAATTGCTCCAGTCAAGCCCTCCTTCGTAGAGAAGAAAGTGATCCTCCAAACGAGGGTATAAAGCTGGGAGTTGGTCAGGGGCCTCCCGAAAGATGGGACCTAGGACGTACTCTTGTTGGTTGCTGTGGCGAGGAACAAAGAGACGTCCATCTATGGCGCTTGACCCACCAGTTGTTAGCTTGGCGATTTCCTCATCAATGCATTTCTTCAAAGCCATAGTAGGGCTGATACGGTCGGTAGCGAGCACTTTCAACGAAGAAGGATCCATTGATAGCAAGTAGCAAGGAAGAGAGGGTTAACAGAAGATCGGTAGGGTTTGTGTGTTAAAAGAGCAAGTGATTTCAGAGCACAAAACAAAGGGGTGTTTAAAAGCTTTTTGTGTCTGAAAAATATATTGCGTAAGTCGTTAAGTACTGGAAGTACGAATACGAAGAGTTTCCTTCAATATTGATACTTTTGGAGGGAAAAACACAGCCCAGATACTGAGGTTAGCTTCGAAGTAAAGAATTTGGCTTTGAAGCCAAATTTTGACGCTAAAAGCCAATAACTACGGCTTCGAAACGGAGAAGCCGGCTTCGAAGCACATTCCATACTTAAGGATGCAAGAATGCTCAAGTATTTGTTTACTTCAGAAAGTGAAGTCCTTCGAAACAAAACTTAAGGCCTCTTAAGGATGTGAATTGTTGTTCGAAACATCAAAACCAGTAGTTGGTTGGTGTATAAAAGGGAAGATTTCATCTTTTGAACTAAAACATCATGAACTGTTGTTCGAAGCAAAAGATGGTCAATTTTAAAACTGAATTGATCATATTAACCATGATCAGATTTTGTTTATAGTTGAAACAAGCTTTAAGTATAAGATTGCTGGATTCGAAGCATTGTTTCTAGATGAAAATTAGCAAAAAATGTCAACCGTATTCCATAAATTGGAAAGGTTCATGTTGATTCTTAGTGTTTCATTTTTGAAACAATTTAGTCCATATTCGACGAATAAGATTATTCAGTTCGAAGCTCTGAATTGGCTTTTAAAGACAAAAGGAAACAGGGTCAAACAATGCCAAATACAGAAGAATTTTGTTTATATTCAAGCCAAGGCAATTACATCGAATAACCCTATCTGGGTATAAACTCAAGCTCATAAAAATAAGGAACGGAATAAATAACAAGATCATGAAATTTAGTCCAACAATGATCAATGAATTTCTGTTCTTTCTTTATTCTATCCTCTATTTCTTCTAACATTGGCTGCATGAGTTGATGTGTTCTCACTTCATAAAAAAGCTCCTCAGCCTTTATTTCGAACGCCGTTTCTCTTAGTCCTTGTTCCAACTCATCCATTTCCAAATCGTCCCAGTACGCAGAATCCTTATTTTGAAAGTCGTTGTATTCTTCGACGAGGTTCTCTGCTTCATATTGAGAATGAACTCGGAGCGATGAAAGTTGATCCAAGGATTGAGTGGTGGCCAAAGAAGTGCGGTGCCAATGGAGAAGTGATGGAAGTTGGTCCAAAAACGTGTGAAGCTCTGCTTGAGCAATGGGGTTGAGAACGTGGCCCCGAGTCAGAATATTACAAGCCCATCGAAAGTTCTTAAGGGGAACATCTTCCTCAAGAACATTGAAGGGTAGGTGAGAAAAGGCTGCAAGCAGGAGTTGGGCTTGCTTTTGTTGAGATGGAGTAGGAGAAGGTGGAGGCTCATAAGGAGGGAAAACTTTCTCTGTAGAAAGGGTAAGCCTCAATTTCTCTATCCAGGAAAGCTTTTTCGAAGAAGGAGGTATAAAGGCCCCCATTTCGAAAGAAAGAGGAAATTGAAGAGCATTGACACAATCAAGCCAGTTAGAAGGATGAAGCTTTGCCTTTTTGGCTAAAAATGAACGATTATACCCCTGTGCCTCTTCTGGACGAGGAGCAGATCGTACCATTTTTGTAGGCATGGATGATGTGTACCATGCCACGAGTAGACTGTCCTGTAAACTGCATCGACAGTCGATAGGCATGTAAGGATAAACCACCGAGCTTCGCGCATAAGAAGGAAAGTCCAACGGGTCGGTGAATTCGACAAAGTGATGGTTGATTCGCTCCCTCAATTCCCAGACCTCAGGTTCTGACCAGCTTGACCAGCCTGAAGCCCCGGAGGAATTTGAAGCCACAGCCTTATCCCATGCAGAGGATTGTGGAGAGGGGCCTCCTATGTCCATATTTGCAACCTTCTGAATCAAAGGACTAAGGGCAGTTTGTTCACAATCCAAGGGTGAATCAGAAGAAGAATTTCCCATGTCCATGCTTGCAACTTTCTGAATCGAAGGATTAAAGGCAATATGTTCGTAATCCAAAGGTTGGTAATTTGCAAAGGCATCCATGACCTGAATATAGAAAGGCGGGTAAAGGTAGCTAATGAATGCATGGAAGTTCTTTCGAGAGAAAACGACATCATCAGATGACTCTTCATGTACTTGATCAATAGAGAAGAAGTTTGGTTCAGTCATGAAAGAGATATTAGTCCGTTCGATTACTAAGGTGGTGGAGATGTTCCAAAGGTCGGAAACGAAATTAATGCAAGTAATCATCAATGGATGGCGGTTGTGTTTCCAGAATATAGACTCCATGCACGTTCCAAAAAGCGCGGAAAGGCTTTGATCCACTAATATCACCAAGTATTGGGTATATTAGTGCGGGGGGTAATGTTGGCTACATATTTTGTAAAAGGCAGTTATAGTTCGACACGTGGCGAAGTAAGGGCAATACAGGAAGAATGTTTAATCTTCGATCATGATCGTACACGTGGCGGTTAATATTGGTTCTTGCGTGGTCTGAGCAGCATTGGATCAGCGAAGAGATATAAGGTGACGTGGCTTCAACGGTTACTCACATTCAAATTCAAATATAGGAGGGAAGCCCAACTGCAAGTAATGCATAGTGGAACTACTTCTAAGGCAGCATGATCAAGCAATCATGGAGGATCAGTTCGACAGTTTGAAGTGCAGTTCGATGTCATCCTTGAGGAGTATAAATAGCAAGGAAGCTCCAGAAAAAGCCTCCAGACTCAGATCCAACAACCAATCATTTACTTCATATTTTCTTTTCCAGTTTTACATTTCTAGTCTTTACATTCCTGCACTTTAAATACCTGTTCTTTACATTCCTGCACTTTAAATTCCTGCACTGCACTTCGTTCATAGGAGTAGTTTCGAGTAGATTGTCACTGTAAACCTCTACGAGGCTGAGTTTGGATCATTGTAAGTTTTCATCTTAATGAAATACTTCAATTGTTCGTCATTTATCTGTTATTTTGCTTAATTTTTCCTAAGTCAAGCCACTAGTAAAAGTCCTCTTCATTGAGGCTGAAAGAACTAAAATATAATCGTCTGATAATTGGTTGGCAATTATAATTTCTGTAAGGACTGATTGATCCTTGCTGGTACGCTCGCATTTACAAAAATACCTTTCGAAAGCCAAAAAACCAACAATATATATATATATTTTTGTGTATTTTATGTATTACATTTCTATGCACCTCGCATTAGTGAAATTTAAATATACAATTGAATCAATTTAACTCGTTAGCAAAAAAACAAAAAACAAAAAAAAACAAAAGTTAGACTTAGTGTTGATTGTCATGATTGTTTTTTTAATTATCAAATTATCCTTTATAAGTACATTTATATAACTATTTCTATATATTTACGAGAACAGTAACAAATACAATTTTATATATATATACATATATATCTCCACAAAAATAATAATAAGAATAGTTAGAAAGAAATGGATATGCATATGGCCATGGCTTCTGTCCAGTCCGGGATCGGATTGGACCGTATTGTTGGGTCTGTGGGGGTCCACCACGGGTCCCGTTTTGATAATCTGAACCGTTCAATATATAGAACTCGTCGAGTACTATATGCCTATTAAAAATCACGTTGATCGGATATCGATAGCTATGTGAACAAAACAGTTTTTATCAACCGTTAATTTTTTCACCGTCCATTTTTTTTATACAAAACTGATTTGATCACATAGCTATCGATATCCAATCAACGTGATTTTTTACAGACATGTAGTACTCGACGAATTCTACACATTGAACGGTTCAGATTTTCAAAACGGGACCCGGGGTGAGCCTCTACGGGCCCAACAGCACCGTCCAGTCCGATCCCGGACTGGACAGAAGCCGGACCCATGCATATATAGAGGGATTGAGGGCTGCCGCTCTGTCACAAAGCACAGTAGTTCTACTGTGAGGGTTTTTAGAGATATTTTTTGAATGTATTTTGATAATTTAAATTGTTCATATTATTTTTTTCTGAGAATATCATTTATATAAAAAATCAAATATCAGAAACCTCATGATCAAGTTTTAATTATTTTTAAAAAATTATTAAAATTATATTAATCGTTTATTTTTTTAAAAAATAAATATACTCTCATTATAAGATTACAAATATCTAATTTACTTAATTTTTTATAGAGTCATGATAGAGACCCCCTTCAATCATCACCCTCACAACCCCACATACACGTGGCGGGTGGTGATTGGAGGAGCAGAAAAAAAAAAAAAAAAAAAAGAAAATGAAACTAATGCGAGAGAGAGGAGATCAAAGGGGTGGGAGAAAAGGAGACATAAAACATTTTTATTTTTTATATAAATAACTTACTTTAACAAACTTTACAATATAAATAATTTGACTCATCCAAAAAAACTCGGAACTCGCTCTCAATAAACCTCACATCAGCCTTCTCCCACATGGAGAGACTTGACACACTAATTGCCTATTCAATTATACATGTGTCGTTACGTTACCCCTTCCAGCAAGTATCATTGGGAGATGAGAGTTTGTATTTAAAATTGAGAGATGTTAGATTAATATTTTTATTAAATATTTTATATGAGTGTAGAATTCACATTTTACGAGTCTCATATGACTGATAAGTTTTATATTTATGTTTTTTTTTTTTGGTAAAAAAATCACAAAAAGATAAAAAAATTTGTCATTCCAAAATTAAAAAGTCCAACAAAATCAAACAAAAAAACCAAATAAATAAAAAAAACTCAAACTAAAAAAATTAAAAAATTAACTAAAAAAGTTATTATCAAACGATCTTTAAAAATATTAATAGAATCTTTGGGTTTGGGCCAAAGGAGACACGTGACACTCTCACAGTGGATCGGCAACCAAAACAGTGGTCAAGGAAAGGAAAATTCTCGAGAAAGAGTAGGACATCCAGATATGATATGAATAAAATGATAAAAGTTAAAATATTCTGATAATACATAATCCCATATAGAATATAATAAAATTTCGTTTGGCATTGATTAATATAATTAATTTTTTTGTGTTAGAGCTTTTTTAACCTAGTTTGATTTGGATTTTTTGATTTTTTTAATTTTTGTAAGAGAAAAAATATAATAATTATAGGTTGAATGTAATATTTTATCTTATTAACTTATTCTTTTTAAATTCCAAAATGATAATCAAACCAGGGCTAAGAGGTGTTTTGAAAAGATGATTAAAAGTTATTTTTTTGACTTTTTTGTGAGAAAGAGAAGTAAGTTAAAAGTTGAGAAATGACTTTTAAACCATTTCCAAAACATCCCTGAGTTCAACGGACTTAACCCAAAGCTAATATCTAATTAAAAATTATATATTACTTGCAGAGCAAGACAACAATATCATTATTTATAGAAATTAGGAGAAGAGGGATGCTATTTCTTCGCTCACAAGTACTCTTTTGGATATTTATCTCTCTTCAAAAATTATTGTTGATAATTACATAATCAGGATTTTAGCTGAAAGGTTTAATAATAAAATAAAGGGATAATTAGGATTGATTTAAGTATAACTTATTTTTTATTTTTTACTTATTATAGAAAGACATGTAAAAAAAATAAAGATTCAAATAAATCAATAAACTATTTATTTTTTGTGTTACTAAAACAAGCCTTCATATTCTTTTTTTTTTTTTTTGGGTGGTGTGTGGCACTAAGTTTATGAATTATTTTGTTTTAGTAATAAGAACTTAATTAATAAAATTATTTAGTAAGAATACTAAATTATTATTTTAAATAATTTTACAAATTATTTTATAAATCTATAACAAAAAATATGGGACTGACTATACTTTCTTCAAACTTTAGTGGAGGCAAATGAAATTTAAACCCACCCCCCCCCCCCCCCCCAAAAAAAAAAAAAAAAACAAAATGAAAGAGAAACAAAAAGAAAGAAACACAATCCCATGGGTTGGGCCGAAAGATGTGGATTAGTAATACAGATGAAATCCAACTGAGATGGTCTGGGCCTATAAAGCCCTTGAAAGGCCCGCCCAAAACGAAGCCCTATCCAAAACTGCAATGTGTCAACTCGCAGGAGAACACACCGTCAATCGATTCTCCACTCGGATTGAAGAGTCGAGGCCGCGCCACCGACACGTCGCCATCGCCGCCGCTGCAACAACTTCCACCGCCACCGTATAATTTTGAGGTTTGGTTAGTAACTTGTGTTTTACCCCAACTACGCAGCACAAATTTATACAAATTACTCACGATTACATCATTTCGTTCGGGTATATACACATTTGTATGTATGTATGTATGTATGTATGTATGTGTATCCAGTGTGTCGATGTACTTTGCTTCTTAATTTTGTTCTGTTTGCGTTAGTGTGTTGTAAAATCACTTGTTCATCGTTGTAAGTTTTGATTTTTTGTTAATTTAGACACATTTTCTCCTAATTGGCATTGCTTTTTTTTTTTTTTGGTGATAATGCGCAGACAATTTCTCTATACAAAGTTTGATTTTTTTTTTTTTTTTTATATATATCTTGTGGCAGCATAGATTTGCAATCATGTCTTGGTGCACAATAGAATCTGATCCTGGTATGTTTTACTTTTTTCATATATGTTCTAATGTTTTACATCTCTATGCTGTAGTCCCTATTTTTTTATACTAATTTCATCTTCTAAATATATCGTTAATAAAAAGATGGCAAATTTATCTAATCTTTTGAATCCATAATTATGAGAGGAGGTTATAACAACAAAGCGGTTAAGCATCTAAGAACTTTCTTGTGTTTATTTCAACCATGTGGGTGGTGTATTATTTTAACTTTATTAATAGCTCAAATCAACAACTTGCAGAAGAAACTCAATACCCTTCTTTTGCCCATTATGCACAAAGTTGAAATGCTATCAAGGGGCATAAACGTCTCTTTTTTATTGACTATGTTGGCATAAGTTGCTAGCATGAACATTTAATGTAGAAACCGAGGTTCAAGAATCTGAGTTTAGCAAGAAGAAATATGTGGAATCTTTGTTTGGAAAATGCATTCACGACAATTTATTGTTGTTGTTGACCAGATTATGTAAAGATTGAGAACATTCATTTCTATTGAAAGCATGCCATTCGGCATTAGTTTGGAGGAACTATGACTACATTAAAACTTCGGAGAGCTAGAAACGTGGAACAAGTCTCAAATTTTTGTTTGTTGGACCAAAAAAAAAAAATAATAGAATGACATGAACAAATCATTGGGAGATTTGATCATGCTATCTGTGGGAGATTTCTGTCTTATGTAAATATTGAAAAATACCATAGTTAGGATCGAGTTATGTGTGAACAG